>JAQGBY010000142.1:0-61560 GCA_034698785.1 Mycogona germanica | reverse complement strand
GCCAGTAAATTTAAACAATTAATATTTTATTTCATTGGTGGTTACTGTAAACCCAGGCAAAGCCGGGCACCCTTCTTTTTTATTAACAATCTATGAAGCAGGTCTATTAAGTTATCTATAACCAGTAAAGAAAATATTTGTATTGGGTTAAAAGTTGAAATGTAATTTGTAGTAGCTGCTGAGTAGCGGTTATCAAAATCTGGGGACAGTTGGAGATTCGAATTATCTGAAATTCGGGAAATGAGTCGTTCGCGACGGTACACCGTGAGTCCACGCGCGACTCGCTCTCCCCTGGGATTACCCTTCACGACGCTCCAGGTCCCGGTGTTGTTAATGCAATTGCTGATCCACTAATGGATCCGCGCATGCGCAGTGATCGTCCAACTGGGCTCGTTGTATACACACCCACCAAAAACAAACAAATAATTTTGCGAAACCAAAACAGACATCAATTAGGTCGTGCCCAGTTTTAAAAAGGACCTGCCCATTTTGTTTAACAGGTAGCGTGTAATTTTTACTGAATACTCGCACCAAATCTGAATATTTCTTTCTTCAGAAATGTTACAATTTGAATTCTACGACAATTGGGTGTCGCATTCTACTAGTAAATAATGCTTTTTATGAAAGAGAGATAATATTTACTCGTAATTTGCGCTTGTTGTTTTAAGCGTGTTTGTGAGAAATGAGAACGTTAACCTGCATGGCATCTGTGTTGTGTGTGATTGCCCACTGACACGGGGGCAGCAGCAGATGATCGAAAGAACTGTGTTTCAAAGTTACTCGTTTTTGTGACTACCCTGATCTCTACAGTTGTTAGCGAAATCGATATTCAAGTGTGTTTATCACCAAACACGATGATTTTTGATTCGATATTTCCAATCGTAAAGACTTTCGTGAATCGATTTTACTCCCAGAATGTACTGTACTGGCTTCATTGACCCATTTCTAACAATTTATCTGGAGAGTCAACCAATTCGAGTTCGTCTACATGAAATGTTTACGTGGCTTACATTCGTGAGTGCTACTTAGAGCGACGTGATGCGCATTTCGAATTTGAAATCAAATTAAAAACATCGAGCCAAGATGTATAGCGATGTTCAAAAACCGGCGCATTTACAACCGGTGCACGCCATGGCTACCGTTGCATCCTCTTGATATCCTATGTGCACTATCAAACAAACAATGAAGCAAGATAAGGAGCGATCTTGAATCACAAAAAATAAATTGTTACTCTTGTTTTACAATAGTGGGTCCAATGGGTCCTCAAATATTTATTTTTTATCTATTCATTTTCGTGAAACCCCCTTTGCACATGTACATGAATTAGAAAAGGGTTTCTCGGATTATCCAAACATGGACTTGAGCTATTTGTTAAGGAGCGTTTTGACTCTTTTAATTCGCCTGGCCTAGGCCTAGCATTACTACAGTCACGGAATCTGCCTGCTTTTCATCCATTCCTAACGAAGGAGCACTTAGAACCCCCCCCCCCCCTAAATATTCCGGATGTTTCGGTCGGGAATTGAACCCGCTATCTCGGGTGAAAACCCCTGACAAAATTACCCACGCTTCAAGAAAACATTAAAAAAATATATAACATGCTACAACCTCCAGGCGATTACGTCGCCCTTCTCGGATCGTTAGGGAGTTCACCAGATCTCCGGGATCGAATCAAGGAGAACCCTCTCAATGAATCGAACCCCTGGGTTGTTTTAATCTGTGTCGGTCTTTCGTAACCACCTCAGTCACAATGAATGGGGGTCGTACCCATATTTAAATAATTTGGAATGTCCGGAAGTGAGGGGTTATGTCCGATTTAGATGGGGAGGTAATCGGGTCTCAGTAGGGTGAACTCGGATATCGCGCATTTCGGCTTTCTCCTCTCGTTCCCGCATTGAACCCCCGAAAGCACTTTTCTCGCGTTTTACGTTCGTTCCTGTCCTCATAAATTCTGGCGGCCGGGCGAACGCGATTGGTTCCCGCGAATCCCCGAGAAGGAGGCGGCCGAGGTGTGTGGTGTGCGCTAGGAGGCGCGTTCCATGTATTGGAATGCGTGGCTCGTACTCTCTCTCTCCTTCACTCACGCGCTGTTCCTTTTTCGGTTCTCGTTCTGCTGCTGGCTGCTACGCGCGCACCGGATCCAACGGATCCGTCGTAGGTGAGCGGGAGGTGGGTTGTGGCCGTATACCGCGTTGCTCTACCGGTACGAAAATCGAATAGGAGACTTTCCACCGCCCCCACCACCACCACCACCACCAACTCCACTACCACCACCATCAGCATCACCGCCACCTCCGAAACTCGGGCCGTTGTTGAATCGACGGGAAATTCCGACGAGTGATACCCGGTCACGACTTTCGCTTTTCTTACGAGTCATCCGTGCACGCCGGCTTGTGCAACCACCGTCTCAAAACATCTCGACACATTGTACCACGTGTCTCGCCGACTTTGATACCAGTGCCATCTGGTGGCCGGAATTGTTATACCGATACTGTGACCGTTAATGTGTTTTTTTTTGGACCAGTGCCAATTTTTATTTTTGCTCGGATTAATTTGCTAAAGTGAGTCGTGCTGTTCTGCTACGAAATAATTTAGTGTAAATAATACATTTTTTTAAAATCGATATAACATCCAATATGTCATACCAACATGTTTTTTTAAAAGAAATGATAAAATTGAAATAATATTAGAAATTCAGTGAATCTGTAGATAGCAAACAAGTGGTCAGAGGATAATTATTGGTTCGTTCCCTTCAAATGAAAATTATAATAAACGACATGACGTTGCATGCTACACAGAATAACCACACACGTTGTGTTGGGAAGTGCATCTAGACACAATGAAATAGTTTTTGAATTTTTTTAAAAAAAACAACACATTCAAATGGAGAATTACTTATTCTACATTATAAATACAGCACCACTCATTCCATACACCACGAATAATTACAGGCATAGTTCATCATTCCATAAACGAATGTAGTTAATCGAGGTGAATGTTTCCATCATAGTGAATCGGATTGGGACGAGTGAGCACGACGTGATGGCAAAACTTATTCCGAAACACTAACAAAAAAATATATCGCGCGCCGAATTAATTTTCGTGGTGCTCGGTAGCACAAAAAAGTGCCATATGAGGTGTGTGCACGGTCCATCGATTCGCTGTCTCGTCCCAAGATGGCCGACTTTCGCTACCGGGCACGTGGCGCCCCCCTGTGACGTATACAGAATGGCGGCCGTCTGCCATTCCAAAGTGGGCAAAAGTAGAGGATTGGTGTAAATGGTTGGGCCCGTCGTTCGGAAAATGCCCACCAGAGGCGCTCAGATGTCGGTGTTGAACACCTACGGTCGTCGACTAATCAAGGTACGAATCATGAAATTACGAATTTATGATGTATCGAATATTGGATAGTTAGTAAATTTGACTAAACTGACTTTTCGTTTTACAATTAAACTATATTTGTTTAAATAATTCGTTGTTTATGATTCGTTAATTATCCTTATTTTTGAATTGCCTGATATTCCATTTTTATTTAATGTAATTAATAGTAGTTTTAATTACATTGGAATCCCAACGTCAAAGCTCATTTTTGGTGTTGTGGCTCGTGAAGATTGTTCGGTGGTAAGTCAATGACGTACCATGCTTCCATTTTCCTCATTGACACATTCCACTGACCATTGGCAAACGCCTGCAGCCACGCAGTCTAGCCGCAGCAAAACCACTTTACCAGACACCTCTCTCTCCTTCGAGCCGTAGGTTTATCGATTTCCGCCATTGGCGGTTGTCAAGGTAAATATCAACATGGGCGAAGGCTGAGGGCGGATATTTGGAGACGATTTGTACAGTAATGTCAAAAGTCACTTTCCAATTGGGCAATTTATTTTTAAAATTAGTCAACTTATCCAACCGTTAAATGGACATGCTGTCATATCGAAAACAGTAAGAAAAGAAGAATAGCCATTTCTTAAACACCTCAAATTCCATTTGAAATGTTGTACATAATTAATGAATTCAAAATGTGTCATAATTCAAATTATGAGTACCTGTAGAAGAAAATTGATCTTCATTCGTGTAAGCAGATACATTTTCAAGGGCGTATGTTTCGAATATTAGACAGCTGCTTTAAATAACAATAGTAAAAATATCATTTATATAAATAGTCGAAACATATTTTCATGAGATGAATTTTCATTTAAATTAAAATTTTAAATTATATCTTAAAATATATTGGTGAATGTTATTTTTAAGTAAAATTTATTCGTTCCAAATGTAAAATTGTAAACACAGCCATCTGTGATCCTCTGCTCCAATAGATTTCAATACTACTGTGTCGTCGAAAGATGTCGACTCGACAATAGTTGCGGTTGAAGGAGGGAGGCGCTGCTGTTAACCTTTGTCCAGGGTGAAATCCACCATTGAAAATGGCTGGCTCATAGCCGCAACGTTAGTGTTGTGTAGAAGCGGTCGCGGCTGTCCGTCGGTGAAGTTTTTCCGACCCCCGTAAACCACCATCACCGGCCACCACCGCCACCGCCACTACCACCTCGTCGTCCCCGGCAACTTGATTGCATTACGTATTCAGACAGGAGCTCAGCTTTTGAATGCCGCCCGGCACAAAAGCCCGACTACATTTTATTTGTTGATGTTGTTATTGATGTCCACGCGTCGAAGAGCACCACTACTGCGGCTCTATTTATATACGCGCCCATCGTGCACCATCCCTCAACGCGTTATGTCGAGCGAGGCTTTTTTCTGCTTTTTTGGTGCACCGTAAGTAGGTTGTGGCAACGATATTGTAGAGGTAAACATTTGGCGCCGTTGACGCTACGCTGACAGCAGATCGATGCTCTATTTTTAATCTCATTGAGTTAGTTATAACGACTGAACGATCCATTAAACTCTCTCAGTTTCTTTAAAATATAGGATCATTGATCATTGCACCATCTGATATCTTAAACTGTATTTGACATTTACTCGCTTAGTGATCTCGTATTAAAAAACAATTTGTAATATCATTTTAATTAATGTACTGTACGTGTCCAACATGTGCCATCGTAAAGTCTAGGGAAAATTATCAGGTCGCTCCTTGGGGGTTCAGGTTTTGAAACTCTGGTGTGAATATCATTAACAAATAGAACTGAAATTAATGAACGAGATGAATCATTAAATTATATAATTTTAATTAATGTAGGGACGTTCTTATTGCATAGAACCGTGTACAGAAACGTATATTGTGAGATGATTCAAAGCAACGTTAGAAATGCATCTCCGGTCACGCCTATTTTTCCTCCTCCAGTTTTTTTTTTGTCGAAAAAGAAAAAGTTGTAATTTTACGGTTAGGTGGGTTTGTTGCCGGGGAGAAAAAGAGGGGGTTGGAAGGGGTGGCCACACTGCTATAAAATGTCGTGGGATGCGTTTTTCAATGTTGCTTCAGTTTTGCTGCCTGACTGCGCACGCGCGTCAGCGCACGTGCATTGACGGACCACCAATGGGGGTGAAGGAAGGAGGATAAGGGGTGGTGGTGGTGGTGATGGCTCGTCGTGGAATGGGCCATTGCCGTGGAATGGGATTTGGCGGTTGTCCAAAAAGGCGAAACTAACAAACCGTGTTCGCTTCTACTGTATATCGCGATTTTTGGATGTGCGTTTGCGTCAGGGAAAATGGTTGTCGTGAATTTATCGTAGCGTGTAATTTAGGACGCCGAAAATTACCTCCGATGGTTTGGGAGAAAAAAATGTCGCTGTCGAAAATGTTTTCAGCTAGTTTTTGAACGAAGGATTTGGGACTTTAATAGGCGAACCCATAAAATCCCTCTTTCTGTTACTAAAATAAAAATCCTTCTTAAAGGTGTTTCCATAGAATAAAACCATAGATAAAACTTAGTTGTTGACAAATCTCACTCGTATCGGCCAGAGTGGACCCGTTCTATATAGTTTATCTGGCTTAGTATATTTTTAGATCCTTAATTTATCATTAAAATAAAACATCGACCGTCCACTACTTCGGTCTTTCTTTGCTCAAATTTTTTTTTCTTGTCATGGATTTTTAGTGTTCAGAAAATTGAGAAAGACTGAACTTGGCTTCGGCCTGTGCGCGTTTCCATTATTACCGACAAAAATTATTAATACGAGGTCGGGTTTGTAGTTTTATGCACATTTTACGATGCCGAGCACCATGTTAGATTATGGAACAGGCGTAACAACGGCGAGAATGCAAATTTAAGACTCACCTGAACACATGTTACTAAAGATGTGCAAGGGTAGAGCGCACACTGTGTATTTGTTGCCATCGTTTTCAGCGGACCTCCAATATAGAGTCCTTTCTCGTCTTAGCAATGGTTGTTGTATCGATATTATTGTGCTCTCCAAGCCGTTTGGACAAAAGCAGAAGGCCCGAAACTTTGACCTCCAAATGATCCCGTTTCAAAGTAATCCACTTTTTAAAATAGCATTACGTTTATTGGATATTTTAGACATTTTAGTGATCAGCACAAGTCATTGCTATCGGGCGAATCAATCCCTTTACTTCTTTGTGCGAATTGGAATTTTCAAATTCTCAACAGTCTGCATAAAAATGGAATCTAGCGTTGCATGCGCTCGTATATCTAACGTATTTTCATACCCTCCTCGCCCGAGATAACTTATATTTTATTACAGCCATATTAACTTTTAGATACGGTATTTTCCGTATTAAACTGCACCCCCCGCTGATGAAATTTCCAGCAAAAAAAAGAAAAAAAGGAGGAAATAGAACGCCCAATTCGTCATGTGAAAACGGCTGACTGTTTATGCGCACCTTTGGGAATCAATATTCTATCTTCCCCAGCCCTAGCTATTTTTCTAGTGAAGCATGTATGACATATCGCCAGACACAACGTCTAGTTACAGTTGTAGAAAATCCAGAAATATAAAGAATGAAAAGAAATTTACTCGAAATTTGTTTCTTCTGCTTGATTGATTATAACAAAGAAAATATTTAAATACCAACAACTGCTTCAGAAATATTAGAAATAACAAGGTCAATAATATTATTTTTTGCCCAATCAACTGTAGTCAACCGCACTACAGGCGTTACGTCCCCTCATGGTGCTTGGGCACTATGCGAGGGGAACGACCAGTACCCCGGGATCGAAATTTTCGAGAGCCCGCGCCGGGAATCGAACCCGGGACCGCCGAGCCAGTCAGTTGCTAAACCAACTGTTTCAACAATATATTATTCCTTTATGTTTATTATAAATCCAAATTTGGAAAGAAAGCAGTCCTTCATCGCACATTCAAGTGTGTACTACGCATGCGCGTCCAATTGAACGTATGGGGTTATGGGAGAAGCGATTAGTTGAATTTACGTTGAACTTGTTTGTCTTCATTAGGGTCATAACAAATTGTGATTAATCGCGGCCGCGGCTGGGCTGGGCTCGGTGCACAACGAGATTCCGCTGACGGAAACTGTTATTCAACTGACTTTGACACTCGCTACCGTACACAAAATTATATCATCCTGAGCGCCTCCGCCATTTTCCGCCATATTCAGTTTTGATCACATCGAAACTTAGCTAAGGGCTAAGAAGGTCTCCAGTGTTCTAGAAACTTTTATAAACAAGTTTGCTTCAAATAATTCTTTTAAAATTCTGGTCCGGATAAGAGATTCTGAAGGATTCTCTTGGAGGAGCTAATTTTAATGACGAAATGAGCAACGCCCCTATACTATGTGTCGCGATTGTATTTGATTATTAGAGAAATAGCGGGAGATCAACAAGCACCTGCCATTGCTGTGCGTTTCGTCACTGCAATTAGTTCGGACCAAATCCGCAAGGATCTCCAACGCTTTCTTGAAATGATAACGCTTCTCTAGTATATGAGTTTTGTGCTATGTGCTAGTCTATCTTTTGTGAGAGAGAGAGTGTCAGGTCGGTCGTTCAGTCAAATCAATCAACACCCGTGATGCAACGCGCGCCGGCATAATAACCGGAAGCGTGACAGCAAACTTAACTGCTGGTCGACACATTAGTGAGCAGTGATGTCGCGAAGGCGCGCGATTAATTTATTGAGGGCGGAGTTCGATCACCCCCCCCCCCCACCACCACCCCCCCCCCTTTTCTGTGTTCCCCGCGGGAGCTGTTGTGCGTTTTCTGCGCAAACGAAAGACGCAGCGACGCTTTTCGCTTCAAAAATGTATCCTCTTCCTCCTCCTGCGAGCCTCCTGCATTGAAAAGGTGCCAATGAAAGGCCAACTGCTTTTGGGAATGCCTTTCCCCAGTTTACGAAAAGGTCAGAGATACGGGGCTCTTTGCATTAGGAGGATGGACGAATTTATGTTTGGAGCTGCGATCGCGCATGCGCTGTCGTCGCTGGTGGGACTAGGTGGCTTATGGCATGGTGACGCAGCATTATGTCGATAAGCGGCCTGAGGAGGGCGGTGACAGATCGTTTCGTATTTCCAAGACAATACATTTTCGAATATGGGATGCCGCTGTTTATCCATAACCTTCTGCTGAAAAAGCCACGACCCTCACGTCGGTCTAATCCGGGAAACCGAAATTCGAATATTATTGATGGATCAGTTTTTGTTTATTCTACAGAATATTTTATTTGTCGTAGAAATTTGTGAGCAACGCCATTTGTTATTTGTTTTTGAATCCTGCGATCATATTTCCTGACTAAGGGTAGTAGTTCGGTGGCCTTTTATCAGCGGGTGGTGAACTGGTTGACGAAAAGTGCGCTGCGTTACGGCGTTTGCAGAATCAGGGGTAGCTCTTGCCGAACGAGCCATCTGCTGTGTGGAGAATCTGCCATCTGCTATGTGCCATTGTTGAAGAGATTCTGTACCCCTAAAAATGCTTCAGCACTTCGTGATATCCTAGTTACACTGTAAGCATGCTTCGAGTTGCAGGAGAGATTTCAATTGTGTATGAGATTGGGGCGAATTGTCCTCTGAAATCGTGTCCATCTCGAACGATACAAATCACGTGCTCAAATCTTATTAAAAGTGGAACGTACCCTCTCAAGCACAATTGAGATGAAAGAATTGTCATTCGAGAGCGCCTAGTCATTTCTTGTCGAAACACGTACGAGCGGCACGTGCAGATTCAGTTCAATGTCTAAACGCACCATGCTTGAAATAAGTATGCTTGGCCAGTGTAACTAGGGTATTCAACATGATCCCATAATCGAATAGACAAGAGCCCGCGCCGGGAATCGAATCCGGAACTGTCCCACCAAGAGTCCGACTTCCTACCGACTGATCTACGACGAATCATTATCGTCCTAACTGAATAACTTTTTTGGCTATTTTTTGGATCTCAATCTTATTTTCGTGTCGTGTCATCGCGATTTCCGCCCACCCAGTGCCCACCTCCGACGCCCCCTTCAACGCGTGGCGCACTTAGACTCGACCCGCGCGACACCTGCAGTGATGTTTGAACGCTCGTTCAGGGCGGTGGACGTCGCCATGGCAACGCCACTTTATGGCACGTTGAATGGGAGGGGAGGGGCGGGAGCTGGGAGGAAAGACAGGCGGAGATCGTGAAGACGAGCCCGCAAGATGGTTTGGAGGGGGTCGTAAGACGTATTGAAGTGAAGAGAAGAAGGAAGGGAAGAAAGCGCACGTGTTCCGCGAAACAGAAGATGCTCTCAATCGTGATACAAGAAGAAGTCAGATGAAAGGTGATTTCGGTGTTCGTTATCTTGACTCTAGGTTGGATGCCTTAATAGCTGAAAGTCAGTTTCGTCCAGAAGACGCTATTACTTTTCATGTACGTGCACCTACAGTATTTATCAATTATGTCCAGTATCAATTTGTAAGATGAGTTTGGCGCTAAGAGATTAAGATTCTAAGATTTTGTTGTCCAATGTATATACTCGCGCGTCGCATTATCACGAGATATCGTTAACTTTCAATTGGATCTAACAAAATTTCATTCCAAATGTCGCAGCAATGCCAACCTATTGTCTGATCTTGCGCGAAGATCACATCAGTTAGACACACAAGTATTGCGTTAAATAAAAGTGTATTTACTTGTTTGAGCTGATACAAACTTGAGAATTTTCACCTGTAATTACAAAAGGCCAAGCGGTGCTTCGCTTTCTCCAATGCTGCCAAATTCCCTGCTTTGGTGATGTGTCAACGCAATTGTTCGTTGGTGGTTACTTGGAAATATTTTGAAGTCGTGATTTTAAGAAAATATTAAATATGTTTAGGCAAATACCAAAATATACACACAGGTGGCAATATTACAATGGGTTTAGTAGGGTGACTGTTTTCTGGAAAACCATATTGCGCGATACTGTCAACTGGGGATGGAACCGCAGTTTTGGTCGTCGGAATGTGGATCGTTGAGCGTGGCCCTTTTAGGTGCCATTAACGACCGTGTAAAAGTGTAAATTTGAAACTGTGCGCGCGCGGTCGTCTCGCCTGCATGAGCCAAAAGCCATTTTATACTGCACATTTTATCGACGTTCTTGCGATGGGGATGCTTCAAGACGTGCATAAACAATTCTATGGAGGGACGTTCGCAAAATTATTTAAATCACTTCAATTAAAGATGCGTTAGAAAAGCAAAATTGGGTAACATAAATGTTTTATTTAACAACATATTTGTTAACTTACCTTTGTTTTTAAGATGCTCTAACACTGGTTTGTAAAACACATAATTTATTTGCGATTTAATATTAAAATTATCGGTGGTAGATGCGCTGATCACCCCAACACGCATTCGCCGTTTGGAGCTCTTGAGGAAATATTGGCATAACAATTACTAGTTACTTCGAAAAATCGTGCGACCAAAAAAGTTCAACAAACCAATGAATTCTATAGAACGCCACACCACGCCAGAGAGACTAAGAACTAAGAGGATACTGAAAACAACAACGTTATCGCTGCGAAAATTATAAGGAGTTATTAACTCCGTATAATAAAATTATGTTAGAAAACAAGTGTCCAATCGGGACATAACTTACGAACGGCTCAACAGAATTAAATAAACGTTTAGCTGCAGATAGTTTCTCACATTAGTTGTCTATCGACGAAATTTCAGATCTCAATGTTGAGTATTTCACACTAAATTAACCGTTTAAAATTTCTTACAAATCAACCACTTGCCTTAAAAATAAAATATTGTGTCTCCACATCAGACGAATGACGTTGTCAATATCACGTGAAAGCAAAGCTCACCAGATTACAATTCCAAACATATGCTCACACATTTTATAGTTACCAGAAGAATATTTTCGATATAATAAAAAATAAGAATTATTAAAAATCATTATTAATCAAATAGACATTTAAAAAACAAATTATTTTTCGATTAGATATTTCAATTGATAAACGTTTGTAAATCTAAATTTTTTTATATAAATATAAAAATGTCATGTTGAGGCGCCACTGCATGACGTTATAGTACGGGAAAAATCAAACACCTGCTGTGTTACAAAGAGATTAATTTAAAAATTATTTGAAAAAAACATTCGCTAGAAAAAAAACTCGAAAGAATTCTGGAAATATATGCTCGCCTCTTTATCAGTAAGGTTTTGTTAGATTTTGTAGTGGACCATTGTAGTAACGCTGGTAGATGTGTGCAACCAACAGCCCATTTTCCCGCCCCCTTTCCCCAGCTCGAAACCACCGCACGACAGTTTTCGGCATAATGTTGGCCCGGCAATTATTATGGTTTCCCCCTTGCTTGCATATGCGCCTATGACTGTGCTGGATATGCATGTGGTATGTGTGTTGGTGGTGTTTCATGCGTTAGTGCTGCAAAATGGGCTTGTAAACACGTCTCGCAACAATGGAGAGGTTGTGAGAGCCATTGCTTTTTTCCTGGAAATTGAGCGCGTAAAATCTAGTGCATATAACCACTACGTTGTTACTCAAGAAAAGACTGGCCTTTCCAATTTTCCTATATTGTATTTCTCTGCCAGAATATTACTCTGGGAATTCGATTTTTACGCAATTCGAATTTTGTTAGATGTTGTGGTGATCCAATGCTCCAGAGTTCGATTTCCGGCGTGACAAAAATGTATTCTTTGAGTACTGCCGCTGAAGCGTTGAGTAGCTACTAAAATCTACTTTAAAGAATTACTGTCATTTGTTGAAAGAAATATAGCAAATATTGTGGTCAAAATCTTTATAATGAATTTAAATAAATCGTTTAACGTCAACACATCGGACAGATCCCCATCTCACTCTGTTGTCAGCCCGAAAATGTTGACGCAAAACGGCTGGTGGCTCCCAAACACGTTCTTTATTCGTCGAAGCGAAGCATAAAGTAAACATGAACAGTTACGAATTTATTGTACCTCGTTTGCTCGTACATAGTACATAGTACATGATGATCGTGGGAGCACTAGCTGCGAGCAGCTTCCCCGGCGCGGGACGGTGCTTCCTTAATGGCGGATCCCGTGGATCGTAAATTAACGAACCCCAACAGTGGAGATTTCCTGAGTGCAAAAATATGCATTTACACTGTAGTTGGAAGTAATAATCTACTCTGCGCTCTGCTCATGTGCTGGGGATGGTTATCCAACTCATGCGCCATTACGGAAAGTCAGAAAAAAAAGAGGATACGTGTACCTGGGTGCTAGCAAATGAAATTGGTGGTCAAAGATTTAACTTGAAAACATCTATTTTAAAAGAATATTTATTTTGGTTTTACATTGTTCACTCACCCTCCCTCAGTTGTTCAGAGTTCTTGGATGCATTTCCGCGAAACCAAATCAATCCAGATCTGCGCGAATTGCACCCAAAAATTGAATTGTTTTTCTGTCGTAAAATCCACAGCAAAGATTGAGGTGCCCTATTTTAAGAAGTCTTGTATTCGAGATTGTCAGATTGTTCCACAGCTTACATCCTCTGGGGATACACTCAATTATGGGGTTTACTCAATTATTACTGTACCACGACGTCTCCATCTGGGATATTTTTTGCTTAATCGCAAACCCGATTGTGTGCTTCGCTGCATTGCTTCTGTGTTCGTGTGGTATCTGTGCGCTACGAGCGGCACTTGCTAACATTCAGGGGTAGCAATTTACCACAGTGTCACTGTTCCTGCCATGACCCAGTGCCCCACCCCGACCACAAAATCAGAATAAGTTGTCGTTTTTGTGAAATGTGACTACTCCTGTACTCATTCTGAAAAATGGTTTATATAAAAAAGTGTTTATATTGAACTGGACCTGGTATGGATTTTATGAAATTTGTTTGAGGTCGCAAAAGTGTTCGTCGGCTGTTTGCAGTCCACCGAATTGCTAAAATTGCATCACGTGGTTCTCTTTGAACGTCAATTGCTCATGCGCAATACATCATTCCCGAAAATTGCATTTACCTTGTTAGTAGTTCACTTGTCGTGGTCTTTTTGCAAGGACAACGTTCGTTGCATGTGCAAAGGCCGTTCTCCGTAAACGTAGTGCAGAATACGCGAACGAACACTTAAAGGGGACAGTCATTCCAGCATATTGTGATCCTTCGAGACACGGGTCCCAGGAAAATGTTCCCGTACAGTGGCGAAGATACGAGGAAATGCTGAGATCGGCTAGCGACCTGAAAGAGATGAAAAGAAACCTCCATGATCAGGTATTCCGTAAGCGTGTCTCGTTAAGATGAAGGCGGTACCCGGGCAGTCGTTTTTTTTGTTTTCGTGACATGGTTTAAGATCGAGTGACCTGCTCGAGATAAAAATATCGCGACAATTGCTGCGGTGCAATTGCAAGAATATCGCTAACGCTGCGACTGTCGCTTATTTAGATTTAGGCGTAGGCTTGTTACGAGATTTAAAACGAACCAAATGGCGAATGAGCGTCGAGTGTAGTGACGAATATCCTCCTAAGACTACGGTAATGGTAAAACACAAAACATGAATTCATGAAGGGACGTTCTTGTGACATGGATTGTTCCTTGTCCTCACCCATGACCTTCAGAAATTCTTGGATGGACGTATACAGAAAGATTTGATTTTCATAGATTTTTCCAAAGCTTTTGACACAGTCCCTCATCAACGATTATTACAATAGATAAAGTAAATGGTTAGATGCTGTAACTACTTGGTGTGAGAAATGGCTGCTGCAACTCAATGTTGGCAAGTGTTGGCAAGTTGGCAAGTGGCAATGCTTCCAGATCAAGGAATCCCTCTGTGTATGCGTACTGGGGTATCTGGAGATCCTCTCAAGGTTGTTTAACAGTTCAAGTATCTGTGTCTGCAAATGACTCCTAAACTAAAATGGAAAAACCAGATACAAAAGATAATTAGGCTTAGGCTTGTCCAAAGTATTATTTTTAACTTTATTCGTTTGACGCGCGGGCCTCAACCATAGCTCATCTGATATCTGAAAGGGAAGACTAAAATCTTTCCATTTTTTATGTTGCGTAACTGATAAAAAATATGTGGTTGCGTATTTTTGATACATGCGATACAAACATAAATCAGGAATGAAGTCAATTATCGATTTCGCCATACATGCCGTTGTTAATAAATTTGTTCAGTAGTCACCAACAGTTAATCAATATCCACATGTAGCGGGTCTATGCTCACGAATTTATGGCTGCCTAGCGTGGTTTAAGCGAAACAATGAAATAAGGTTTCCACTTGACACTGTGCTTACTGTAGTGTCGTTAGCGCTGCATGCCGTCGAGTTTAGTTTTGGCCAATAAATACAGTGTAAACAGCGCCACCGCAGGGCGCAGGCGCGATAAGAGAGATTAAGTATCGGCACCCAAGACTGCACCACTTATTAATTGCACTCTGTAGAACTTACGACATTTGCCAGAGGATATAGACTTTGGAGCTCAGATTTGCATTGGAAACCGGATGGGGTTCGAATGCGGTCTGTAGTAAATCAGGAACTAGTGCAGCGCTCCTCGCGAGTATATCTCTGTATTTCTAGGTAGAAGCTGCGGCCACCAGGTGCCCTGCGATCGTGGTAAATCTTCATCCGATCTACATACAGGCACGAACTGTAAATCAGAACTAGCCACCTTTTTAAATCCTCGTATGTTAAGTTACTGGTTTGCTTAAGCAAACATAACTTACTACTAAATCCACCCTTTCCTCAAAATTATAAACGAAGAATCCTGCAAACAACTGATTTAGAATATACAACAATTCCTTTATATAAAAATATAGTATATGTATCTGTATATATGTATATTTAAAAAAGTTATATTAAGACTTTAATAATGCTGTTTTTAATAAGGCTTTACTAAATTCACACGGTTGTGTTGTACTGGTTTGCTTAAGCAAACATAACTTACTACTAAATCCACCCTTTCCTCAAAATTATAAACGAAGAATCCTGCAAACAACTGATTTAGAATATACAACAATTCCTTTATATAAAAATATAGTATATGTATCTGTATATATGTATATTTAAAAAAGTTATATTAAGACTTTAATAATGCTGTTTTTAATAAGGCTTTACTAAATTCACACGGTTGTGCGTTATGTAATAACCAATGAAATTGTCAATGCACTTGAAATTGCGAATGTACTTTGTAATTGCCAATACAATTCACGTATACATGTATTTTTTAATTAACGTGATTGAATGTACATATATAGATTTATAGATTACAAATGTAAAACGGAATATTCAATCATAAGAAAAAGTTATTTTCAACCAATTTAATGAATGACCTCATCAAATTTGAGGTGTGCAACCACTTATGAATATAATTTAAAACGAAAAATCAAAACCTAGGTAATAAACAGGTACACATGTATGTGTACCTGTTTATAACCATTTTCGAACTTTCGCAACATTTTGATATTAGTTTATTGTCGTATCTAATTTACATTTAAAAAAAATTGTAATGCAACAGGCGCTAATTTTCATCTCCATTTCCAAACAACACAACAACGACTTTCTCCGTCCCCATCGTTCTGCCCAAGCCGCAACCCCCTCCTCCTCCGCCAACAACCGCCCACTTTTCTCCTCCTCCCTCCACCTCGCTATCGCCTCCGCCTCAAGTTATTGTAGAAAACTGATGATGCTGATAATGGCTAATTATGCTGGCACACCACCGTCCGCGCTAGAGAATCTGAGCCCCGTTCTGGGCCACACCGAAAGAAACATACGTCGCACGGCCGCTCCATGTCAACCGCTCCATTCACAAAGCACTGTATCCACGTTTCCAAACATCTGGCGCATCCAATGAACGCGCGCTCTGGCAGATTTCTTAAGGGCGGGCGCAAATTTATAAATCACAGAAATGGTGAAATACTACACATGAAATGGTGGAATAGTCTGTGTAGATAGTCGTCTGAATATCCCTGTTTCGTAAATGAAATCTAATTTGAAATCAGTTTTTTAACCGACAAAACGCTCGATCTGTTTCGGATTGGAGGAGTTATTTGATTAGTCGTTTTGTTACACAATTTGCGCTCAATTTTCTCGCGCTTTCCTCTTGCTGAATGCGCTGGTGGACTGAGCCTCTGGAAAATTTGAGTCAGAGGGTTGGGGGGGGGAAGGATTGTTTCGTCGACTTTGCTGGGGAAAATATGGAGAAAAGACATGCAAAGAACGGTCGTAAATGGTGGCGGGTGGATTACGGTGGGGGGGATGATGTTAGGTGGAGAGAAGTAAGCCTGTAGAAAAGAAGGTGGGTGGAGGAGAAGGCTCTCTCGTCCTCTCGTCCAACCCAGAAACATTCGTCGATGGCTAGTTGTGACAGGCGCCCGTTGGGAGCGCTTTTGGTTGTTCGAAAGTGACATGGAGAACGGCCGAAGAAGAAAACAAAAATATTTCCTGATGTGTTTCCTAGATGGCGCTTGAGCAAAACTATTAAACTCAGCATATTTTTTGTTTTCTCAACTGTACTATCTGACTACGTAAGAAATAATTTTCACCTAGTTCACCATCTCGAATTAATCAGATATCCTGCACTGGGAATCGAGCCCTGGACCAAACTGAAGTAAAATTATTTTGTCGTCTTTTAAAACTGATTGAGCAAATATCAATACCTGAAATAATAACTCTTATACTTGTGTATCATTTTTTTTCTTCACCGCAACATCTTATTTGGAGGGAATTTGCTTCTGTCAAAATCGATCTGAGTCTGTTATTTTTTCCTTAATAGGGGGTTGTTGCATCTGCATCAATATACGGAGCTTTTACCACCGAGCTCGAAATATGCAATATGCTTTATGCGAATTTTTTTTTATTGAATTCACGGGAAGTTTCTTTTCGTTCTTTTTATACCGAAGATATATATGCAAGATATTGAAGCACATTTCTGCGACAAGCTCGTATGAGCCATCGGTGAAACATGTGCGCCAATAGATATGCGAGCAGAGGGGGGCGGTCGGTTGTAGGGAATGTTTATTTGAGAATAATTGATGTTGCCATAACAAATTTGTGCATGCAACCTTCCGCGAATTTTCTCATGAAACTCAGCCCCTTCACCCTGGATTGGGAAGGGGGGGGGGTTGAGCGTTATCCGTAGATGGCGTTGTCGTCGACGTTTCGCGGGCTGGGAACTCTTTCGCCTAAGGTCATCCGCTTCCTATCAATCCAATACCGGTCATGTCGCGTTACCAGTGTCGAGTCTACAATTGTGAATGGTCACCAGAGAGCATCACACGTTTTTAACGCGATACGAGAGTTGAATAGAGACACAGCGTTTGCTTACGGCAGTGTCACGTTAATTGTTAGATTGAAATTCGGAATTGAAAAATATTTGAGGTTCTTAGTACGATCTTACCATTTCTCTGTTCCATTTTCTGAAAATAGTACGACTCGTCGTAGCCCAGTCGGTATTGCTACTGGCCGTGGCTCGGCGGTCCCGGGTTCGATTCCCGGCGCGGGCTGTCGAAAGTTTCGATCCCTGGATACTGGAGGTGCCCCTCGCATAGTGCCTGAGCACCATGAGGGGTACAAAACGCCTGTAGTGCGGTTGACTACAGTTGAATAAAAAAAAAGTGTAATTCTTTGCAACTTAAAAAATGTGTGCACTCTGTAGACAGGAGTAGGTCGGCTCGTGCAACATGCAATGTGTTAAGTGTTGTGGATTTTGTCGAAGGTGGTATTTACATGATGATATATTTCGCGGAGAACTTCAACAAATTGCCAGCCTGGTCTTGTCTTAATATATGCACGCGAGTTTCTACGCTTTATGTTTTCAATTTGAATATCACACAGGTGCTTCAGACCTAAGCCAAGAACAACAATCTTGTTTAACGTTTTGTAGAACATAATGCATCGTGGGTACCTCACGTAAAAGTCAATTGAGGTGTAGCTAGAGTATATATATATATATACTAGGTTATTCGGAGAGGAGAGTGCAAATTGTTTGTTTCCCTGCCAGTAGCCGTGGATCGGCTTTCAGTTGGATTTACATAATTGATTGAGACAATCATCCGGGTCACGCGCGCGGGCAGATAGCGCATCAGACAAATTGAAATCCACGCTACTGGATCCGACTGCAGCGCTCGGTGCGGACGTCATCGTCACTTTAACGATTATTCGTGGAAATGAGTGGGGCTGGTCATTTCCATTGAGTCGATTGATACGGAGCGATTGTCATCCTGTACGATTCAAAATTCACTCGCTACACGAGGGTCACTAACCAAAACATAAGGATGAAGTCCCTAGTGAATTTAAACCTTGACGGGAACAATTTCGAATCTTGTACGACACGATAAAGCAGTTACAGAGTACAACATGATCACATTGATTAATTAAGTGCTTACTCAAATCATACATACATTGATAGAAGGTTTCATTCGATTCGCGTAAATGTCGTGTAGATCAATCAGGCTGCGTATTTTAGCGAAATTGTTTCATTTACTTTTAATTATTAAATTTAGTCAACAGCCAAAAAAGAAACTTATCTATGTTTTTTTTAAAAATAATACAGTGAATTATTTTTATATGAATCACTGAATCCTTTCTTGTGCAACGCGTTATTGCATTTTAACAAGCCTTTAGGCAACTTAAAAATTGCCAATAAAATGCGGTAAATTTATCAGTTGTTATTCCCAGATGGTTGTGTTGTGCAGTTTGAGACAGTTGATTGTTATTCAATTTTTTACCGCTTAAGAAGTCACTGTTTATTACTGCTATTGGGTGCTGGTAGCAAATTAATTATTAACGTATATTAGAAAACAACTTTGAATTAAAAGAAAGTCAGGAATTGTTTCTCCAACTTTAGAAAATGAGTCAAGTTATCACCAGATGGTAACTGCGCCATCTGGTGATAACTTGAGGTGCCAATGCCGCGGCACGGTGTGCACTTTCCACCCGTTAACGTTAATTGCATAATTAAACACGTCAGATACCAGAAACTACTTAGCCACATTGAACGCGTGTTTTGAACTGGATGAAACATCCACGGATGAGTTGGGCCAGAGCCGCCTGAGGAAGAGAACCCCGAAATCCCAGGGGGTGGCGCCACTGACAGTGCGCCCCCTTTTGGCCTAACAAGAAGCTAAAAAGGTAATGGAAATAGCTAATTCTAAAGTAATGTGCTTAAATTATTCAATATGATACGTTTTAAAATGAAAACTGCGATCCAATCCTATCCTATGGCGTTCTCTGTTGACAACAAATCAATTCGGGAATTACTATAGAAATTACCATGGACTAAAAATGTCGAATCGCTGAGCGAGTGCACCATTGACTAATTCTAGAGCATCGAGGGAGCTTTGTGGATTAAATTTTATGGTTGGTGATCAATTACGAAATTTTGAGATCAAATTCAAGCTGCTGAAATTGTTCGCCAACACAAAAAAGAAAGACATTGGTGTCAAGTTGAAGAACTTCTGTAGTGGGAGCGTATTTTTAATTGCGCTCTGCGACATCTGTTTTGTTTGAACAAAAATGGGCAACATTGAAAAACAAAAAAAAAATATTTATTAACATGAATTTTCATATACTGTCGCGGAAATTGGTCGAGCAAGATAATTTCGAGAAACTTCGATCCATTGTGAATTATTTTCAAATGCGAGAGATCGATTGGGAACCGATGGGTGGCGCTAGTGTATGAGTCGCCTTATTCGGGCCGCAGAGTGTGCATGCATATCGGTGGCCGAGCGGTCATCTAATCTGACTTAGTGCCGGTCGGGGAATTTCGGAATCTGTTTGGTAAATGCTTGCCCGACGCTTGGATCGACGAATGGGAGGGGGTGGGGGAGCGAGAGAGAAGAACTTTGAGGGTTGTAGTAGTTCTGGAACGGCATTGGATCCATTAAGGGCTTAAATTACCGCTCGGATGCAATTATTGATTCGGCCGGTTCGTATATGGTCGCCAGATCTCGGATCACATCGCTACATTTCACGCAGACCATCGTCATGAATTGTTGTATTTTCTCTACATATTTTCGCATCTTGAGAGCCTCTGTGCTTACGAGCAATTTTTCTTCGTTTTTTAAATATATTTTCTTGATTACGTGTTATGATGAATTTTGTATTCGCGTATTTTGATGCAATTGTTTCAATGGTTGAACAATTTTTGGGAGAAATGAAGTTCGACTAAGGTTGCATGTTCCAAATATTGTGTTTGAATTATTAGCCGTTGCAAAGCTATTCGGGAATTCGTGAATTTCTGGTGAATTCAGTTCGTAGATGTATATTTTTTTATGTAGTATTTAAAATCATAGTAATTGTTGATTTTAGAAAACAGAATTTAAGCCTGTATTTTTTCATCCATTTCTTACATTCCATTCATCTAAAGTCGTTACTGAATCGCAACTTGAATAAAACTACTAAGCAACCGTTAAACAGTTAAAATGAAAAAGGCTAAGTGACGGATCTTTGAGTGTTAACTACATTTTCTAATTTTCTCATAAAATTAATGTTTCTATTTTGATCGGTGTGTTCAAGAAAGTGAGAACAGGTTGTGTTGATAGATGCTTTCTTTAGAATCGAGTGTGGGAAAGTCTTAAAGCCGGCGTGACGCCATCTCGGTGTGCGTTTATCAGTTTCCCCAATCTGGCTGCTGCACAGTTACAGCCTACATATTATCTCGGCCAGTGGTCAAATGCGCAACCTGCAGTTACTATATATGGCGTGTCCGAGTGCATGCCCTCTACTACTTAATATAGTTGTGCGCGAAACCAGCGCCTCGCTGAACTAATTCGTTGAATCCGAAGGAGGGCCGCCACGGGAACCCCATAATCAGGGGCCAATTTTGGTATTAGGTTGCGGTTGTGTTGGTTTTGGAAAAGAGTGATATTGCATGTTTCGCCGATAGTGGCGCTCGCGTCGCGTAGGACGAACAAGACTCACAAATGGACTGAACAGGCCTGGTAGATTTCCATATGAGGATCCCACGAATTCTTATCCCTAATTCGAATTCGCCGGATTGCTGGACATTCGTAGAGCTTCATTTTTGATTTAAGCAGCGCCATTTAAAAAAATCCTTTTTCCGTGTTCTAAAATTTTGGGTCCATCTCTACGTGAGAGCGTTGACCATTATTCGTGAAGTGACCCGTTTAGGCGAGGGATTCAGGAAGTTAGGTGGTGAATGTGCAGATAGAATAATACAGTAAATCAGCATCTGTTGATAAGCCCAAGGCATTTTCAAGCAAACATCGTCCGGACACCCGAGACTGTACAAACTCAGAGGGTCATCATTTGAAGTACGAAAATCGGTTGACTCTTTTGCGTCTACACCAAATTCCCAATGCGTTTCCTGAGACCCGTTGAACACGACATTCCTGAGGTTCTTTACAGCCTCGCGGATAAGCAAACCCCACTAATGTTTTCGGTTCGCAAATAATAATCTGGAACACCACTATAAGGCACAAAGATCACTGGAGCGGGGGTGGGTCTCATTATGATAGACTGCGGCTATCTAGGTATAAACCACAGCCAATGTATTTGACCCCTTTTTCAGCCCCCGACCACTGCCGCTTCATTCCCATATACGATATACGACTATTTGCCCATTCATAATGCATCATCTTCACTGCCGTTGCCCCGCGGGGTTGTTTGTTTTGGCGACAAATTAATTAGCTTTTGTTTCGGTTCGTACAACGCTTCATAATAATTAGCATGAATATGGTTTGTTGGCCCCGAAGCGGCTTTGCTCATGCGCCGCCCAATCTTTGTCTTTCTCTACGCACACGTCCTCTTCCGATCAACATTTCCAATTGGTTAATTAGCCGTAGTTCGCCTTTCCCGTTCCGCCTTTCCCGGCGTCAAATGACTAACGCTACTCGGGGAAAATAAGGCGTCACCATGGCAACGTGCGTCTTCGATTCGGAGTCGAAAACTGTTCCCTTTCATCTGAGGTGTCGATGTGTGTGAGTATAAATATTGATCTTAGAAATCACATGAGAATGTAGCAAATTCACTCGGTTTTTCAACAAACTCTCTTTCAGAGAAAATCGATTTAAAAAAATTGAACTTGAATTAAATAATCGAATGTATTTGGAAATTGGAAGACAGGGCATCTGAAACATCGGAGACTATCGGAATTATTGATTTCATATTACAAATTGTTGAACAGGAGTTAATAACTTCTTCCATCTTCAATCAGGATTTGTCTTAGATCTACCACCATCATATTAATGTTATTCCCATGCACATCTAGAAAATTTTCCGCTGATCTTCTCCAGTCGTGACGCTGACTTTCTTCTATCTTCGCTTCTTACGAGGAGACAATCTTTATATTAGGTTGCCCCTGCTATATGATGTCTTCGTCAGTCTGACCTGCAGGTCTTCACTCGGGCGACCATGAGCGTGCTTCGAGTGTGGCTCCCCCTACTCGCTCCAAATTCTCATCCCTATTTTTCTTATGCATTTATACGCCACCCCCCATTTCCCTCCTGGGAGCCGTCATTCCCATTGTGATCCCCAACCTCCTGAGAACAGAATTCGAACCGAGCAGAATTGGAAATATAATATCACTGAAACTATAATATCAATGTGCCTCTCACATAGTGCCTAAGCTCTGAGAGGGATACAGAATCTTCCTGTTGTAATTAAACACTTCAGTGAATTAAACAAAAACCTTTCAATTCATCTGATTAGCATAATTCTATTTTTGAAAAGCGCCTTACTCCACACACATAATCACAAAATTATTCTTACCATTAAGATATCAGAAATAACTGCTCGAGGTGAACGAGGTACCTTGGAATATTTCGTTCGTAAGAACCACAAACATCAAAATGTTAAAACAGGTGATTAATATGCGAAATGTAGTATGTATTTATCGAAGAGTTTTCGCGGGAATTTCATAGAAAATGGAAAATGGTCGTAGCGCAGTTGGTTAAGCGACGGTTCGCTTCCCGGCGCAGACTTTGGCTCGGGGTACAGGTGAAAATGTGCCTCTCACATAGTGCCTAAACACTGAGAGGGGTACAGAATCTTCCTGTTGTGACCCGTCACTTCAGTGAATTAAAAAAAATAATAATGTCCATCTTGTCTTTAGAAGTTGACCTGGAAATTCTGATAACCGAGCACACCTTGCAGACAAGAGAAGGCCTGGGGTTAGCAATGAAAGATCAAATCTAAAACGTTCTCATCAATCCACTCCCGTTAAAACTTGTTAGTGAAAGCTTTGAACTGAACCGCATTCTCAAAGGCGCTCCCTAAAATTACCAATATTATATTTTTTAGCATATACACTGCTAGACGATGAATAAAATTCCATCAAGCCATGGAGGATCTGAGGCCCACTTCGTCTCTCGCACTTGAATGTACGGACAGGTCCGCAGGAGGATCAAACGACGATGTCTGCCTGTAGCTGTCCAGATGAGGTCTGGACCTAATATTTCCGCTCCCCACCACCACCACCACCACCACCACCCCCTTTTTCGGAACACGCATGTCTCCTCCGACTAATAGACTTGCCACTGCTGCCCCGCTCGCTTTGGACATTGCACCATATGGACTTCACGTTCCCCGAGCTTTTCCTGTCTCTCGCTGTATATTTGATTAGTTCGCGTGTGTCCGAGTCGGGAGAATGGACGTCGGGCGGAAGGCCTGTGGGGAATGTACCAGCTCGCCAACTGTGGTGGAGGCGATGGCATTCTCTAGCCGTATATACAATGCGGTTCATACACGATTGTACGAATTCATATTTCGGTCGACGTGGATAATGGGTATACAGTACAGGGTATCACGAAAATGGTCGGCCACGATAACAAATAAACTGACTGGAAAATTTCAACGTGTCTCTAGTTAAATGGTAAAAGTTGCGAAAGTGGGTTTCAGTTATCGAAAAATGGCGCCTTTCAAAATAGAGAATTAAATGGCAAAATTAAAAAGGCGATTTGATAAATTCATTTTACTTGGGCAACCGCTCGTGAAGCATCACTAACGGCTACTATCGATACTAGATCCATACACGAAGTTAAAAAAGTACACAACTTCGTGGATCGGCGCAACAGTGACGTGAAGAAATAAAAATGGGCATTGTCTATATCGGCCATTCCCTTGTATTCGCGAGCCAATAAGTTTTAGCAATTTGTTCCAATCTTGATCCAATTATGGAAGGATGTCAATGTCATCCAATATACTGAGACACTCAGGTTCGCTTGGCGAATGAACCAAATTGATGCTACATGTAGTTTCGACCCCCCCCCCCCTCCTCCCTTCCCCATCTTCCTTACCACTCCTTTCCCTCATTGCCCCCTGGATCCCAGCAAAACCATTTTTCCCCTCATTTTTTTCTACGTTATAATTCAGTCATTCGTTATCCTCGTGAGAACCTAAGTCTGTGATTACATCTTTCTGACAATATTTTCTTGAACTGAACGCAAGACTTGGCAACTATCAAATTAAATTGGAAGAAGAGTCGTTGTCTCGAGATGTCGCACATTTCCCATGAGCTTGAAGTCAAGATTACGGAATATAATACAGAAAAAAATTAGACCGAAAGATATTGACAGTTATAACTCCCAAACAACTATAAGATCCCAATCATGTCTTGCAATTGTGAAGAAAATTTTTGATTGGATTTGTGATAAAAGAAATACGCCACCAACTAAGAAGGACCATATTTTGTTTTAATTTTTTTATTTGAATTTACAAAATCGATAGTCAATATTTTCATTCACTAAATGGTTTTCAAATAGAAGAAAAGATAGGAATTTCTTAATTCTCTCATCGACGAATTTTCAGGTAGTATCTTAATAAATGTGTCAGGGTGTGAGCAGTCGGAAGCAGAGAAGCAATCACTCAATACATGTGTGCTGTGCAGGGAGGCTTCACGCTCGTTTCACAAAGATGAAATGGCTGCCAAGTCTGTTCGCATTAAAGTTTGTGGTGCAGCACCGTATCGGACATTACGTTCCAATTGTCGCCACTGGTGGCGTCGTAATTTCGACTGGCGTGTCCATTTGGGCTGATCTCGTCGTGAAGTGATCTTGTCGTTAGGCAATCGCAGAATTAGAAAAACACCATTGAACTGTTTTCTTAGTTTTGAAACATCGACGATATGAAAATACTTATTTATATTTGAGATCTACTAGTTACTGTTTCACCCATGTTCGTCTTCCTCTGTGTAACTACTGAATGGTAGACAACAGCAACGTCTTCCAGTGATCATAAATAAGATGCGGAAGGTGGTTAGGAGGATTTCGTTTTACCTCTTCCAATCCGACAAGACCGGATGAAAAACCCAGAGAAAGGGGATGTATGTCTTCGCGAGTATCAGAATTTTATTCTCCCGCCTAGTTAGGCAATATTGTTTTCGGATTACTCCAAGCGAAAGCAAAGATTTAATTTCGCTCCCTCCGCTTCTAGTGAAACGCAAAACGTCGTCTCCCTCTCATTTTTTTTCCTCCTGCTATTTATTCCGTATTAATTTGCATTGCTGCCTGTGAAGTGGCTCGACAAACAAATTAAATGCAATTTGCGTAAGGATATCGGCTTGTGTTTCAATTTCGACTATACGCATGTGCTTAACAGCTGCCTGTGTACAGCGTAGATCATAAGACTGACGGCGCCGTAGGGGTGCATGTATAATAATTTCGAAAATATGAATACAAATTGCATTATGTTTTTCGTAGTCTTTTGGAAGGGAGGGACCAGCGCTACTAACTGGATTCAAGAACAGATTTGGAAGCGAACGATTATATCTGACAACGCCGCTACAATTCAGTATAAGAATTAAAAAATCGATCACGCGTCCCTTTGTAGTACAAAAAATTCAAAATACTTTTAAAGCCAAAACAAAATAAGAAAGAATGTAAAAAATGTCAATTACAGGATTATGTAACAAAAATGTTAAGTATAAAATAATTAAGGAAATATGAATTACATATATAATTGTAATTGCAGGCCGGAATCTTGGCAACAACATTTTTAATTAATACGATTTGTAACATTTTTAAGAACATTTTTAATTCGTACGAGTCGTCGTAGCCAAGTTGGTTTAGCGATTGACTGTGGTTTCGGCGGTCCCGAGTTCGATTCCCGGTGCGGGCTCTCGAAATTTTCGATCCAGGGGTACTGGTCGTTCCCCCTCGCACAGCGCTTAAGCACCATAAGGGGGACGTGAAGCCTGTAATGCGGTTGACTACAGTTAATTAGAAGCAAAAAAATTACAGACCTGTATTTTTATTTCTTGGGTAGTGACGAAAGTTTGAGGAGAGTTCATTCGTTTGTTTATGTGTTCAACAATTTTATTTATTAATAACAACAAATTATATTTATTGCTTCAATACACAATACACATTCGCATTGACCTTTACAGCATCAGTAGAAAACAAACGTCTTAGCCGCGTCTTAATTTTACAATATGGTTCTATTTTTATACATGAAAGGGAGACAAGCCAAATGATCATTATACATGTAATGTCTCTGGACAGCAGTATGGCTATCCAATAAGTTAATGTGCACCAGATAGATTTGTGTCCATTCTTCCTTAGAGTCTCTTCCCCCGGCTGTCGGATCCCTCTTTCTTGGCCCCCCCACGGATGTAATAGGTTTGACCCGGGAAGAAGAACAGCCGTCGTTTTTCTCGCGACGGGCATTCTCTTCCGGCGGTCACGTGACCATGTCATATCCGTGTCCAACGTCTTTTATCCCTCCTCTCACATCTTATCCATCCCCTCCCACTCCCCACCCTCCCCCACCTGAGCCATCTATCTCCTGGCCATTCTCCGGGTCCCCGCTTATCTCCTTTCCTCAGGGTCGCGGGGGTCGTCTGCGTGGGGGCCCGTTCTCCTCCTCCACTCTCCATCTCGCCCCGTCGAGTGTACACACAATCTGACTGCCAAAGAGCTAGATGGGTAGACAATAGCCGACAGTAACCGTAACAAGAGGAGAGCACCAGCTGACGAACAATATCGGTTTCGGCGATCCCGGGTTCGATTCCCGGTGCGGGCTCTCGAAAATTTCGATCCCGGGGTACTGGTCGTTCTCCCTCGCACAGTGCTTAAGCACCATGAGGGGGACGTAACGCCTAAAATGCGGTTGACTACAGTTGATTGGAAACAAAGAAAAAAAATATAGCAGAATGGCACAGGGCATGCCCCCATTATAATTTGAAGTCGTTGATCAATATCCGATAGTTAAAAGAAATACTTAAACAGTCACCATGTTGGCATTCTTTAAGGAATCACTGTTTAAGAGACCGATAAAAACCAAAACTACATTTTAAAATTAATTCGCCGTGACACCTTTTTAATCCCTATTAGCACACCCTAGATAACCTCACCTTGCAGGAAATCGAACCCCAAGTCGGTTTCTCAAACAGATGTGCTCAAACTAATGTAATACTACAATTATTGATTCTAATTAATTTTAGACAAATTTAAACCTTTATTTTATTGCAAGTGATACTGCACGATGTGTGTTATCGACGCGACGAACCCTAACATTTAGTTTCTTACGCAAGTGCAAATTTCGTTGCTCCGCGTGCGACAATTTATTTTTGAATGACGTCATACGATGACCAAGTTTGCGTTCACACATTAGCCACCCACGTCTAAACCGGCGTCGCACACCGTCTATCTTTCAGTTTCTTTGGCCTCACGCAGGCCATCCCTGGGAAAAACGGGTGCTCCCATCGAAAGAGTCCTTCCTCTTTTACGCCTGATTTATTCATGAGTTTGGAAGTTGTACGCGAGAGCCCCTCCCCTCTTTTAATCTAACTCCTCGGCATGCTCCCCACCCTTGCACCCACCCCACCACCAACGCTATACCATCCCGAGAGCATATCTTTGGTCGTTCGCCTAAGAAACGTGTAAGTAGTTGCGCAGAGCCTCGTTGGGTTCTTCCCCTCCCTCCCTCCTCCTCACACACGCGGCATCGATTTCCGTTTTCGTATATTTTATACACCGTCTCGGCGAACGTTTTCTTTTGCTTTTTCTCCTTCTCCCCCCTTGCCACGAACTACTCCTGCTTTATGTCACCTTCTTATTGGATGCAGCACCGTAGATATCACTAGCCGTCTTTACGTCTATCGCTTTCTAAGATGTCAGACTTCTAGGCCAGACGCGGGTAGCACAGTGCTTTTGCAGTGCCCTCTGGTGGTGGCCACAAAGTAAACCTACCTGCGTTCGTGTAAGTGTAGTGAAGTGATCCGAAATTTTTGTCAAAATTTCGTAAGCATTCAATATGACTAACAAATATAATAACTAACAACGCCATCCAGTGATCTATCTGAAGTAAGATTTGAATTTCTTTAGGATCGATTCCAAATGAAGGGTCAGAAAATATTTTGTCGGAAATCCATCAGTGTGAAGCTTGCCATGGACAATTTTTCAAATACCGCGTGGCTCATGCCGCCATTTTACTCAATTCCTGCCGCGTGAGTTGATCCCAATTACGTTCTCACTGCGGAATGAGCAACAGATTCTTATTTATTTAATAGCCATCAGGCAGCGTCGTGCCATATGGGTTACCGGGTGACGTTGTCGTGAATCAATTTCTCGAAATGGAACATGTTTACGAAGCAATTAAAAAAATCTCCTTTCATCGACGTAGATCGTCCCAATTAGATGCACTACATGTGATGTCCCATTCAAACGCGTGTTTACTTAAAGAGTCCCTTTAATTTGACAACAAGCGCATGCGCAATACGTGTACACGAACGAGCGCGCGCCTCCAATGTCGTGACGTGTTTGCGAATGATTTTACTCTAGTTCACATCGAGTCGAACACTAATCAAATCGGTTGTTCAACTCGCTAGGGAGCGCTCGTGACGCTTTCTCATCGGCGCAATTTCCAGCATTGTATTTTTGTGCTTTTAGCAGTAGACCTCTCGAACTCGTACAAGCCTGTGGCACTTAACGGTTCCTACAAGGAAATGTACGGGCTAGAATCGTACAACTAATTATTATGACCATTTCCGGGCGTATATATTTTTTCTCACCACTTAACAACCGTTGTCATAAATTAATTGCTATTTTCAAAGCCTGAAAAAGCGTTGCTAAAGTCCGGCGTCTACTCAACAATTTATTAGAAAGGTGTAGATCTGTTTCAGTGTACGATGGTTGGAAGACGGGGACCTTAGGAGACTCATCCTTCTGATCGACCATCGCGCCCTCTGGTGGATTCCGTGTTTTATTGGCCACTCACGCACGTGTCTCCGCCCTTTGACGCGAGAGACGTCCGTCCAGTGAATATCCCGTACATAGTAGAAAAGGAACCAAGGAGTACAATGGCGGGGGCGATTCGTCTTTAGAAAGCTTCGATCGAGCGGACGAAGAAATGGGAAGGAAGACATGGTGTGATATTTGTTGACCTTCCAAAGAAAGACGTGACTGACGTCGACGGCGATGAAAGGCCGGCTAACATTAACGTCGACCGCTACAATTTCCTAATCGCACTTTTTCTCATAACTAGTTGGCGTTGTTGCCATCATGTGGTTCCTGCAAATACATGGGTTTCAATTGTCACCGCAACGACGCTTCGCCAAGGTCCTTCACTCGCTGTTGTATTGGTCAAAAAATTAATGTCAAATAATTTTGGCCACACTTTCAGATTGCAATGTCTGTAAGACAACCAAACGTTAATGAGAACCGGCCTTAAGATTAGCCGAAAGTGGGCGTAAAGGGGCGTCAGTTTGATGGTGCAGTTTCTCCGGTGCACCGTGGTGTGCACTATCTCTGTGAACGTGTGCTGCACGTAAAAAGATTTTTATTGGTGGGGCGCGTTGGCCAAATGAGGGGGTGGTCGGAGGGGAGAAGAGAGGAACACTAACACTCGAAGCGGCCACATGTGCTGAACAAGAAATCAATCAGCGCCATATTCGCAGCACGATTTCTTCCGCACACACCAGCGCCACCTATAGGCTAGAGAATCTCGTGAATGTGGATCGTACGTTGCGTGTGTGTGTGTGTTGGCGCGCCCCCGGATTCGGTGAAGCCGAGCGGTTACCAATCAAACGATCCTCGCGACCAGGTGATAAAATTATGTTTTACGATGGTGCAGCAGCCAAATCGGTTTCCCCCTAGCGGCGGTTACCGTATAATATTCTTGCCTGAATTGTTTATACTCGAGTGGTATGAAGGAAAGGTGTCGCTTTATCCCTTCCTCGTGTCTTATAACCAGATTGGTTAGACGATAGAAGTTCTAACGCGCCCGCGATGAGTGGTTTTGTGGATAAACTCAATGAACATTTTTGGCAGTTTACCAAATTAGGCTTTTACCAGAACAATTCGCTCATTAATCGGTTCGTCACGTACAGTTAATCTGCAATGAGTCTAGATTCATAAATAAATTTGCGAAAGGAAAAAATAAGAATACAACAAATCAAAAATCAATTTTATTTGCTATTCTCATCGTTAAATTTAGTATGATCACTTAAAAAAATAATGCGTTTTAGTATTCGTGAGGCATTTTCGGGTCTGACTGTTACTTTTGATTCTAGTAAGAATACAGATGTATTTGATTAACGTAATCAATATGATATCAATATATCATTTTTAATATCATCTTCCTGATTATATGCTCATGAAGATACAGAAGTATTTTTCTGAAGTTCGGTGAGCGTCAAAATTTTGATGAACGGTAAATTAACTAACTGAATTACATTTTAATGATCATATGTATTTGTGAAACATACAATGACATTTGCAGCAAAGATATTTGTGTGCGTCTTTGACCAGGATGGAATATTACATATTGTAAATGTACCCTTTCGCCAAAATCTTCAGTTTCCTATGAAAGTCGTCAATGTTCGATTGGCTACTTTCCAAAATTCACGTTTGCGCCAGACTCATGAAATAAATTTGCTTTCGTACCTCTGCGGTGGTTATTCTAATTCTAAGAAATCCATAGAACGGCTTTGTGGGTTCGCCGAGTGCTCGCAATATTTGCACAGGGAACACCCGCCCTCTCGAGTAGCCATGCACCTTCACGTCTTCCCTCGCTGTTCAACCTGGATTCGGGGTGCGGATTGAGGCGAAGGGATTTCAGGACACGGGAGATGGATGAGGAAGCTAGATGGTGAGGGGAGGGATGAAGAGAGAGAGAGAGAGAGAGACCGCACTGCACGTCTTGATGAGGGGGTGGAGTTAGGGGTGGTTATACTTATAGCGGAGGATGGGATGGGATGGTGAGGGGGAGCCTAGACCAGGCATGCGGGTTGTTGTCACAGTTGCTTCTATCTGAGACTGGCTGCCCTCTCTCTAGAAGCGGTGGGGACCTATTTCTTAGCGCGAACGAAGAAAAAAATATATCTTGAGCTGCAGGGGTAACCTTCGACGGAGGGGGATACGGTGAGGGGGCGGGGGCGGTTTCGCTGGCGGAAGCGGGTTAAGGAGGAAAGGTGTGTCGCCTGGCAACCGAGGGGGAAAGCAATATATCTTGAGGGATAGTTGTAACGAATCGTTACTATACCAGTCTACACGTCTTGAACGAGTAGATATCTGATACAAGGAGTGTACCCTCCTGTTCTCCGCGCCTTTGTACCTGACAATTTCTATTTACTGCATACCTTGCACAAGTACTTGAGTACCAAAAACTATTAGATGTAAACAAATTACTTAGATAAAATTTAGTACTCGATACGGAACCATTCTTAGCAGTCCAATTAATCTTAAATAACACTTATTTCTTGCTGGGAATATCAATTGATCTGTAAAGTAGTAACCCGATATTTGTTACTGATGACGTCACACCTTTCGTCCCATTTTTAGACTCAACAAACGTTAAATATATGAAATCAAGGTATATACTATATTATCCATCTCAATATGCCGTAAATATAAAACTGATTAGTACTTTAGTGGTAGCAAGTTGGGTCTGAGGAAGATGTTTAGGTTCAAGGGTCTTGGTGGAATCTGTTCGAATCGAAGGGGGGGGGAGAGAGAAAACCCAGCACTAGACAGTGCTACCAGATACACTCGTCCCCTTATTCGTCTTGTATCCATGTAGTCTTACAAGTAGATAGTGCACACCGCCAAATTAATTAGATTTACCTGTCTCTCGTTTCTTTCCACCTTCCCTAGCAATCCACGTATAGCTCGCAAAACATTACAGCAACGATTCCTAAACCTTTATCGAAGGTCCTAACTTTGTAGGAATATAATCCAAACTATCAATTTTTGTCTAACCGGTGCAATTTCAAATACACAGGGGAGTCACCAGGGGGGGGGGGAAGAAGATGAAATATCTTTATTAAATAATAAATTTAAACCGGTTTACTAAGCTTCTGAGACCCTATCGGTGGACCCGGGTTGAGAACCACTTCACTGCAGCGTCGCTCATTGCCGGACTGCGTGAATCGGTGTGTTCCTTTCGTATCCTATGTACACGTGTGTACACGTCTCGACTAAAAGCCCCGATCAAACAAGACAGTAGCCGTTTTTATCTGGCACGCAATCTCTTTGTTTGCTGCCTGACAAGATAGATATATTCAGTAGTATATAAGAGGATGGAGGCAGGGGTGCGCTTGTAGTTGAAGTCCGATGTTGGGAACGGTAATACCGTTTAGATTAGCGATGGGTTACATACAGAGTGAATTATTTGTTTGGACGTCACGGCTATACCTGAGACCCATGTCTAATCGGGGGACACTTTTCCCTGAAATTTAGGGAAACGTTTCATCCTTCATCCGTATAAAACGCCCTAACAGCAATTTTTATTACCAGTTATTAATGCAGTAGAACCAATAGTCTTTTTTTTAAAAACAAATATTGATGGCTTAAAATGCGAGAACTCCTCATCATTCCTCTACGCCGTGCTACAGTTGACCTTCCGCATGACATGACACTGTTAGTGGTTATCAACTCGAATTTTTAGGGGAAGTTGTTTCAATTAACCGTGCGAACGCTTCAGTACGGTCCAATTGAATTCCGTATGCATTTTTATTTTGTCGGATATGAAAAGTAACGATCGCATGTAAATTCGATGTGCGCCACGTCATAGATACACTGTCGCGTTGTTGGCGACAGATTCGCATACTGGCGATTGATGAGCAGATGTGGTGGTGGTGATGCGAGGGCGTCTCGCCTTTTGCCCTTTTATCTAAATGACGATGGCGATGACGATGACGAAAAAGTGTTTGCCTTTTTTGGACGCAGCTGTCGTTCTGCTTCGGCGTCCACGTCTGTTCCATCAACGGCTGCATCGGCTTACTGCATGCAATTAAACTTTCTATACTGTATAGGGTCATGTGAAAAATCCACATTTTGACGTGTACAGATTGCAGCTTCGGTTGATCACACTTTTTTTTAATGATCTATAACCCTGTTGCTACTTTTTAATTAACTGCTTCTTCCTATCGATTTCATTGGCAGTTAATTATTTCACACGCCCTTCACAAAATCGCAAGTTCAACTTCACCCAGACTCCTTAATTAAAAATGACATGCTTTATATTTATTTAAAAAGAAAATAGAAATTAGTGCTGAAATGCGTTGTGCAAATGATAATATCAAGGAGGGGTGACCTATTATCTTTATTTTGTGTGACAATTTTCTACTTCGTAAACTATTTAGGTTATTCGATTGCACCATTTTTGCATCGACTTGTCGTTTTAGCTAGTTGATTTTTTGGCACCGGTTGCAAATCAACGAGCATCATGTTGCGAGGATATCAGGTTTTTTTACAATAGCAATTTTCTCCTGTGTAGATGTTTAACTATTCGAGGGCGATCGAAATTTGGTGGCGTACGCGTAATTTTAATCAATGAAACTGGAGCACATGAGGGTGGCACAGCTCGGCAGCTCGAACGCCTTTTACCTCTTGAATTATGCATGCAGAAAATTAGACACAAAATTAAATTAAAGTTTCACTCGATAGCAGATCCAAATATATTCCCTTTTTCAGCCGAGTACCGTGTGTTTTCTGTTTTAATCAAAATAACCTCTGCCGTGTGTGCGGGGGAGTGGCGATGGTGGTTGGTGATTGATAGAAAATAACGCTCCAACGATTTCTTTATCCTTTTCTTTCTCAATTTCCTTACTCCTTGAAAATACCCTTTTTGTACGTCGACCTACAAAATCAACTGCCTGCTCTGTAATGCTACACCCTATTGGATGCAGAGTAAACATCATTACCATGAGAACGCGAGGAAACAAAAAAAGACTAATTTGCTAATTGAATGAAAATTCCATGCGGGAAAATTATCATCCACTGATTTTTTTTAAACTAAAAAAATCATTAAAGTAAATAGCAGGAATTAACCATAAAAGAAACCAAAAGAAACCATTTTTCCAAATAACAATATAACCATCTGCTCAATACCCACGCCATCTTTTCAAATTCTTACCTTCTCAGTGAAGACAAAAAAACTCTGTATCGTTAGGCAAAAGCAAAGCCGTACTATGAAGCCCAGAATCTGATATGGCGGATGTTGTGCTCAATCGCTAGTTGCGCATGTGTTTTGAAAATGGCGATCCCCATCGACGCTGACAATAACACACCAGAGTGCGCTCAAGTATTCAATGTGACCGAATCCGAATGTGCCAATGATGACAGTAGTGCCAAGTTGTGATATTCTGAGGTAAATAAATAATTTCTCTAATAAACTCTCGTAATAAATCAGAAAATACAGGGAAACGTATTAACATTTTTTAATGAAAATAATGATTCATATTTTTTTATCAAATATTTCGGTCGTCAAAATGTGTTTTGTTCTGTTGATCGCCAATAAAAACTAAAAAGTTCACCAAACTATCATGAATTATTTAATTAATGTCGTGACCAAGATATTTAAGTGACCATTCGTTCATGTTTCCTTAGAAAATAAATACCCATGCAGAGCTCGAACCCATTCAGACGTGGGCCCACCCCTTTACTTAAATCGTTCAACCACCTGCGCGCCGATGCTGAAAGTGAAATATTTTTTGTGCCGGATAAACCTTGTCACGTGACAAACCGCCATGCCGCCAGTACACGCCCAGCAGAGGTCGCTACCTTCAACTGGAAGTTCCGGTTACAAATGTTTAGCACGTAATGACCGAGCTGCATGAGCTGTGGGCAAAAGAACAGGAGCAATGCGGGCTGCATTTGCTAAAATCAGGGGGAGCTTTTCACTATAACGATACTATCGCAACCACTAAAAATTTGAATTACTCGTAGTTGCATTGACGAAGTTCTCGCCAACGCGGTACTTTTTTACTCGCGACGTGTAACTTTACAATTCATGTGGGGAAAGATGAAGCCGTGGTCAAACACATTTCCCACATTCAGTTTGTGGACATAAGAGACCAGCTGTCCACTGTCTGTGCGCGCACGAAGGGTGGACGATCAGATTGTTCGTGTGTCCCGATCGATGTTTCCGTCCCCCACTCTTAACCCCCTCGCCCCACTCCCCTTAAAATTTGATTGGGCGTTGTCCGGCTATTAAGCGTCACACAGCAACCCCCCCGCGATCGCCAACACCGCCGTTGACGCCCCTCAAATTCCGGGCACGAGGTAGGCCCCCGAAATAGTTTTTCCGTGAAAGGACGTTAACCTGTTTGGTAATTCCGTTGTCCCTCTGCGACGCGGCAAAGCGAAAGAAAAAATGGCCATTCTTGGGGAGGGGGGAAGGCGGGCACAGTTTGATCGGAGTTAGAAAACGCAATAATCCCACCACTATAATGTTTTCGAATTTAGGCTGAATAAAATGTCGGATTTGATTTTTAGTTCGTGACCGATTGCTGACGCTCGCCTGAAAAATATCTTTCATAACACCTGGCAGTTGAGACGAGGTTGATCGAACCATTGGAAATTGAAATAACGATAGAACGATGAAAATTGGGTGTCCAACCAATTGATGAAATTGTAAGTTTCCTAACCGCGATTGTCATTGACTTTTACGGCCTCATTGCCGCCTATATACTTAAGTAGAAGTTGGTGTGATAACTTTACCGCTGTCCTGATGCGGCGTCTTGAAGATGTCGAAGCAAGAAGGAAGGGGGATCGGGAAAGAGAAAGGGGGATAGATATTCCAGAACAGAGGTGGCTGTACTCCTAAAATCGTTAAGAATATTCGTTATATGTGTGGGGAAACGAAATTAATGCTAATATGAGTCTTGAAAAAGACACTTTTTCCGGAGCACTTTCACATTTGTGGTTATCGTAAAAAGCCCTTTCGGAATTACATATTTATTATTCCGGTGCACGAATACATTGCTTTTGATTCTGCCTACCAACTTTTTAATATTATTACAAATTGACGAAAATATATCTGAAAACCATAACTAATTTTGCATGTGTCGTGTATTGAGTCACCCACAAATTTATTCTTTATAAAAATCAATATTTCTCATCGACTACTGTTAGACCGCGATCCACAATTTGAAATCCACTGCCCCCATATACTTCTTGTAACGCTAACACGCCGTAACGAAGTCCTCCATCAAGCGAATGTTCTTCGGTTCTCCCCCTCTCTACTTCTATCCGAAAGATATAAAATTAACTTCCGAGTTCTCTCGAGTGACTATTGTTCCTCCCACGCCTGCCGATGAAGTGCAATCGCTATTCTCGCTTCACCTTGCACTAGACACTGGTTTCGTCATATGAACCGATATATGATATTGCCATATGTTTTATTTTAAGAATAACCGGTTTAACAATAATTTCAGCATTAAAATCCGTAGCGACGCAAATTTTAGTTGATCTTCGTGTATCTTTCAATTAAATACAATTTCATTATTAAAAATTGAATTACGACTCGTCGTAGTCCATACAGTCGGTATTGCGGTTCGATTCCGGGCGCGGGCTCTCGATTATTCGATCTCGGTGTACTGGTGAAAATGTACCCTCACGTTGTGCCTAATCACCAAGAGGAGTACAGAAAATCCTGTGGTGTGACTACAGTGACCTGAACTAAAAATGACGAAGAATTAAGATTACGTTAAATATACATAACCTTTTAAGAAAAATCCCATGAAGCGTGAAAATGCTAATTATTTATTACATCATTAGATCGAATTAGATGTATCCCATAGAGTACGTGTTCCAATTTCTTCAAGCTTCATTTTAGATATTAATTGTATTCGAAGATGTTTCTGAAAAATAAATCTAAAATCCTTAGCAATTGTGACAGCGTCATCAAACATGTTTGTATCGATATTGGGCGATGCTTTCGTGACGTCGAATGAAAGACGAACAAACTCCCGTCTCGACCATCTGTGTGATCGATCTTCGAAATTGCCAAACGATTTCCGCGTAAAAGCGCGTTACTCGATCTATTGGCTTGTAATTGCTCCGCCTCTATATCTCGCCATGCACTCATAAAAAGCCTTTTTCCATATCTATTCTTGCAGAAAATAAGGCCCAGTGTTTCACGCCCGATGCCATTCAGATTAGGCCTCAACATTATATTATCAAACATTTCTCCACATTTCCACATTCCCAATTCCAATGCCATGGTCGTCTCGGTAATCGTTTTGCTCGAAGCGCCGTCTAGCGAGTGTCTAATATATGATGCCACCAGCTGCGCATTTCAATCGGAATAAATTGCAGTTGGTGGCCTTTCAATGAATCAGTCTGTTTGACGTTGCAAAAGTGAATATAATCAGTTTTTCTCTGTAGCAAGATCAATAATTTTCGATTTTAAGGGAGAACTAGGGCTAGAAGAGTGTCTACTTCTAAGCAGGAGTGAGGTCCACCCAGGTTATTTTGACTTAAGATGGATTTAGTGACCGTACCCGGCGGCGAGTGACTTTGGAAGAGCGACAGGAGACTGCAGCGAATAACTGTTCAAGAGTAGCGTGAAGAAGGCCTTCTTCAAATAGTGATTTCAAGACTCCTTTTGTGCGTCGGTGTGTGGACTTTTGTTTCTAATCTTTATGGCAAACAGCGTACGGTAACCGGCACCCGCATCAGGGTCGTCCATTTATTTTAGTGTTACATGCGATGGCACGATATGTGAAAAGGAAGCTAAACGTTAGATCGACTATATCAAATGGTGACTGGTCGAGAATCTACGTGTTTTTCAACTTTAGGTAGTGGCAACGGTATTTGTGCTATTCGACTTAAAACTTCGTTTTTCTTGTATTTTAAAAAACAACTTCTGTGAAACTATGACATTTTACGTTAAACAAAACCAAGAATACAGTCTTAAAAAATCATTTAGGAACACAATTGCGGAACATTCTTTTACAGGAAGTAACGAAAGCAATTTAGACAACAATCAATTCCAGAATTTTTTACATGGAGCAATTGTTTTCTTTAGCGCAATTTTATTTAACATCATCTATCGAAGGAAGCTTCTCAAATGAATTTGAGCAAAAGCCTTTGGCAAAAACCAGAACCAATTTAAACAACGTAGAACGTTTGACAGGAACGATTCAAATAACCTCGATCTCTTGTGGACAGTAACTTTTGGGGAAAAGAATCAACCAGTTAAATGTTTGTAAGAATCCAAGCAGATAAATGTTGATAAGAACCAATCAGGAAACAAAAAAATGTGGTGGTGTGGTTGTAGAATCAGGAGATCCCGCTCAGCCATTTTGAACGAAAGAAAAAATTGACGTTGCAATTGACAAACAATTGCCTTCAACCAGCGCAGAGTGTGCAGTAGTAGCTCGAGTATAGGATGAAAGATCGATGCTCGACTGGGGCAGTTGACGACGAGTACCTGCTCTCTACGACGTCGAATGCATTCGAATCGCCTCTTAGCGCAACGAGCCCTCAATAACTCATATTATCTGATGTGTAGGCGCACACATGACTCGGTCAAAGAGGTGGATCCCTCGAAAGCGTAGCGAGGAAATAGTTTTCTGTTGTTACCAATTCCATATACCATTCAATAAATGGTAATTCTCTCGAAATACTCGTGTATCGGTTGATAGCGTCACCGTTGACAAAGTCAATGCAGCGCCATCGTAAAATCGCAATGAAAGTTTAAAAAGGGAACCATCTTGGTGGTCATCTCAACATCTAGCCTTTAGACTCTTTTGCAGGCGCCATTTTTGGATGTGTCCGTTGCACCAGTGCAGCACCGTCACGGACATTTTTCTGCCGTTTTTGGCCATCCATCACTATATTGGAGGGAGCAAAGAATGATATACCGCCGGCGGCGAAGAAAAAAAAAGGAAAACGTTTCTTTTCTTACGTTTTCTGTCCTGAAGAATTGTCGAGAACAAGAAGGGAAAAAAATTGAATAAAGGCAAACCGTCTGTCACAAACGCTGACAGTTGACCGCTGCCTTTTCGGTTAGGTTGTCACCAACCCATGCCTATCCTCCCCACACACACATCGGTAATGATCGATGCACTAATCGATACGCAGTTTTCGATTTTGATATTAAAACTAAATACCAGGTGGTCTTTCTTACAATTGTAACAGTGACTGTGAAATTGGAAAACGTTTGATAAACAACAAATGCTAAATTGACAGGCATATTGTTTATTAACATTAAATTATAATTATTTTAAACTGAACGTGTCAATTTAGAATATGGTGGACAATAAATATGCTATGTGATTGAAATTTATGAATACTTTTATTTATTTCGGTGAGTTTTTAGCCGTGTGTCATGTTCAATACTTTAAACGACATCAGGTTACATCACGATTGACACTTAAGTTTAATTCAAATATAAAGTGACGTCAGCTTAACTCGTTCTCCGTGATATCGTGAAACATTAGACCGCACGATCTAAAACCGATTTCATTTATTTCTTTTTTAAATAATGTATTCAGTTTGATCGGAAATAGCCCTTCACATTATACAGAGCTTCTAGGCAAGTGCATTCATGCATTCAGAATGCAGAACATTGTCTGTAATTTATTGTGCCATTCGATTTATTTTTTCTCTCCTAACACTTCCAACCTTCAGTTCATTCAGTCTACCTTTTTTTTCTGTTGACTATTTTGGTCGCAACATTTATGGAATGCCTGGTCTTTCCTTTTCTTTTCTTTTCTCCTACCATGCAGCATCTACTTTATTCCTCTTGAGAGCATGTTCTAGTCTTAGTTCTTTTCTAACCAAGGCTGGCAAAAAATCGGATGATTCCTTAACGGTCATCTAAACGCTAATCTCAATGATTCCCTAGGCGAATAAATGTTGTCAACATTTCAATCCAAACAATCTAACCATTTCTGCGGGAAATACAATTGCATTAAATTTAAATAACGCGATTCCAAATTTGTTGATATTTTTCCTGGTGCTCGATACATAATTAGCTATAAAAATACTCCAATAGATTTGGGAAGACGTATAAAAGTACCGTAAAAATGCTGTTGTAAGACAACAAAAATCCTTTCAGCTTTTCTAATGTCTAAATGTATGTAAATTATCTATATGTAAATTCCAATTTAACGTAGATTAACCTGGTATATCATAAGACGTATTCGTGACATTCGAGCGGTTTCCGGAGATCTTCGATGAAAACCTAGGTACTATGAGGATTCTTTAGCACTGCGTCGCTCCCACTGAGCACATATATTCTTTTCGCCAGCAAATTGTCGTCTCCAATGTGTCTTCCAGGTTCATTTCACAACTTCTGAATGGGCTTTTAAGCTTGTATTCGGCAATATCAGTTGATGACGATTTATCTTCGCCATTTAGACGCGCGAAGGCCGCACCCCATAAACAAATGTTACCTGACGATGTTTACCTGTGATCACCAGATAAGCTGACTCGTATATTTCTTATAAAATATTTTTTACGCATATTGTCACATGATCTTTAGGCAGTACTGAATATACTGTGACTGAGCTCGACAATTAAATGCTAATTTTGAAACTATCGGTACAGCAACTTACAATTGTAAAGCAACAGTGTTGTGTGATTGCCTTAACACGGCAACAATGTAATTGACATGAACGTGCTGCTTCTATAGCAGAACACGCTGATGCCCCCGAAATGGCAAATTGTAAAGCAACAGAGTGTTGTGTGATTGCTCTACACGGGGCAGCAATGCAATTGACACGATAGCAAATTATAAAGCAACAGTGTTGTGTGATTCCTTAACACACGAGGCAGCAATGTAATTGGCACTGCTTTTCATTGTTATTGTGACAAATTGTATTAATTTTGACTATTGACGCTGATTATATATTTTAAAAGAAATGTAACAATGTATGCATAAGATTAATATAAATAATGGCAATTCAATTGGTTATTCTTAACTCAGGCAAAGCCGGGAAATTTCTCTAGTTAATTCTAGTGCATAATCACGGAGGGGTACAGAATCTTCCTGTTGTGATCCGTCACTTCAGTGAATAACAAATAATAAAAAAAATTATATAACCAACAATTCTAGTGCCTTTGTGTTTTCGTTCCCGCCAGTTAATGTTCTTGTGATGTCGTCCCACATTTAGTCATGTTGCATACATGTTTATAGATTTTCCATAATAGCGCGAATGACGTGTATGATGCGATGAGATACCTGTATGGGATGGGTTATACATGTATATACTGAAATAGTTGTTTTTAGAAATAAATAAAGTCATGCTGCGAAATCATTTAACGCACATATGATAGCGGCTCCGATAAACAAATATCATATATTCCATATCGTTCATTGGTTATATTTCTACATAATTTAATTTAGAAAATTCACAGCCTGTTTTTATCTACTTTTCGTTGATCAATTGAAGGGAAACCGAGAAGACAGCTCGATGCCAAATGCAAACGCAGAACAAAAAAATATTTCTTTTTAAATCGATATTCCGTGCCCATACATGCACACTGTACATGTGCAAGTGCGACGAGGTGAAAACAATATCCCCCAATGTCATGTCGGAGGGTGAGTGAAGACAAGGTTTCTTCAAACAACAAAAAATGCCCGGAAGGAATTCTCCACGACTGTCTTTCGCGGAGTAATACCTGATCTTCCTTTTCTCCCTGTCTCTCGCGTCTTTTTCTTCAGAGCACGCGCATAGTCTTAGCTTTTCCACCTTTTCATCCTTTTCCGCGTCTTCATCTTATTCGCCTTATTCGGGCTCCTTCTGCCCCCAGAGACGTTCGCCTTAATGCCGCCTTCCTTGTCTATATCCACCTGTGGCCAGGTGATAGCAACACAGTAAACTGCACTCCTAAAAGCTAATATAATTATACCATACTAAATTGAATTCAAACGTAAATAAGCGACATGAAATTATCGAAAACATTCAAATATCTAATTTATAAGAACTATTAATAATTCCTACACAACACACATTGGCCATCACGCAGTCGTTTTCTACGTTAATTTTATTATAGCAAATTCCAAGCTACAATATGAGTATTGTAATGTTATTAATAGGCAATAGCCCATGTAACAGTGTATAGATGTAAATTTCTATGGTCCCAGGAGCACCACACAGAGACTGCGACGAATTTGATCAGGTGGAAAAAAGCGTTTGATTCGCCAGATCATTCCTACCCCCGTCCCACCCACTTTTATATGCCCCCTTCCTGTACCACCCCACCCTAACTTTCCCTTTTTTTCCCCATCTCCCTTCCAGGCGTTTGTATCTCGTTTCCTGTTCGCTAACGAATGCGAATGAAACCCCTCTAGCAGCAGCAGCGCTCCCCCGCGGTGGGCGCCGTCTTTGATTCCCCGGTTACCAAAAGACGATTTCAAATACGAAGAAAATACACAAGAGTCGTATAATGTTTTTCGTTGTCGCTTTTTTAAACCGTGATTCTTTGTAGAGAGCAGGTCTGTCCAAAATTCCTATCCACCGACTGGAATTTGTTACTACTATTAAATTGATTTCTACGCAATTGTTCATGATACATGCGTACAATGTGATTAAATAGTGGGACTTTCAGTAGCACTGGTAAAACTAAATGTAGGATAAAGTAGTGTGAGTGCAATGGATCTGTCAAACGACAAATTCAAAATATGAGGTTTCTTCAAGCAATCATGATTTTTTTTTAAAGTTCCTTATCGACGAACGATACACATGTGGTATCAATGATTAAGTGATCGGTGTATTTGAATTTGATGAAGTGTTAATGCTTCGGTACGTAAAATAATGTGTCAGACATTTTTTCTTTCTCATTTTCTGTCCGAAAGTGAGAGTTGGGACAGTGTCTAAAATCGTTTTCTTGTACAGGGTTTGTAATTTCCCTCCATACATGCCGTCTTCCCCCCCTAATAGCTCTGATATCTCGACACGATCAAAATTTCTATCTTAATCGCGTTATCGGCTCGCTGTAATGCAATAGGCGATCAGTCATCTTCAACTTAGTGGAAAGTGGAAAATCGGATCTAAAATTTTAGTGTCGCCCGCAGAAGAGAGAGAGAGAGAGCATATGTATATTGTTGTACTGTACATTACCCCTGACTTTACGTCTTGAGCCGTTCTCCAAACACGGCTAATTCGATGAGTGAGAAGATGCATACGCAGATTTGCGGATGCATCATTCACGCTCAATGCGTTTTTGTAGGGTGTACCGAAAGTCCCAGCGTTATATTCAAAGACGAAGAAGGCCTAGATGCAAAATTACCATTAGATAAATGGCGTATTTGTTATTCCACGATATTACTCCTCTTTTGAGTCGTTTCGTCCTGCGTTTTTACTTTGGTGCTGCTTGAAACGTCATTGGTGGCATATACAGTACAGCGATCGGTTACAGATGGAGACGCCTCTAGTGAGCAACTGATGAAGCCTCAAGATACTGTCGAGTCTTATTGTTATCGATTGGGTCTCCTGTGCTCTAGACTGATGACTGCTGTGAGTTGGGCCATTTACTTTTATGGCATTGAGTTTGATTTATTTGATTTATGTCGTTCGGAATTTTTATTCTGTTTCTCTATTTGGTTCTGGATTGCAAATCCGGCGTCGCTTTTCGCTCGAGGGATGATCGCGGTCTCGACTTTCGGTTACATCCGGTCGATTTACACTAAAGATGTTGTTGTTGCGATTGGATCAAGTTAAAATATATTTGAATCGCATTATTGTTGTGTTCGCGCAATTATATGTGCATTGTGCGGGTGCCATATAGCGCTTGTAATTCCGCTTGTCGCCGTTAGTGACGCTTCGAACACTACAGTGCATGAGTATAGTATATATATATATATGGGTTATACATACGGTATACTTGTATAACACGTTTTCGAAACATTATCTCAATACACGTCCCTTATATGTATTTTTTCCTTGCAATAAAAGTTCCACACAACTACGCGATGCAAGCTTATATCTTCCGTGAAATTGTGCGAAATTAAATCATCTCTACTATACTTCAGTCGGTTGTTATGGTAACCCACGCTCGAATAAAACCGCAGAAGAAATATTCAATAGTACTTGACCGATTATCATTATTTTTCCAAATAATTTTGGCGGCGCTCCTTGAACGCGTTATTGCTCTTCAGTGCGTCATTGGCTGCTCCAATGTCACTAGATGGCGTGTTTATCGTCTACCTCTGACCCAAACAATGATGCGAGTTTTATAAATATATATGTTTGAAAAAGTGACATTATCGAATGCCTTATGACAAACACTCGGCTCACAAAAAATCAACAATGCAGTCCTGGCCACATGAACGCCCTCCCTGGCGGCAACAATTCGCGTCAAGGATCCCTTCACCATGGGACAAAAACTGTAATGAAAACAGCCAATAGATCGGTTGTCCCGACAGAGAAAATTATACGTCGATATTGTAACATTCTTCAGATTGATGCTTTCGGAAGAAACCTCCGCTGTTCGTGACTGGGAATGGAGTTAGACTACAGTGATATTATGTTGCAGAAGGTTTGGGGTACAGGTGCAATCTTTGAATAGCCCTAGTAAGTAATCTTTCAGATTTATACAGTTAGCGCCACCTACACAGCAGTGATAGCCGTGTTTCTTGCAAAAAATTCTCAGTTGTTTTATGTAAATTTAACATGTAGAACGTTTGCGGTGCCCACGCATGACGTTTCCTTATCGTTTTGCAATCATTTTATTAAATTGTATTCGTTTGTCTGAGTATATTGTTTATTTGGTTCGTTTTAATGTTAGTTGCGCCTAATTTAATCTTATGTAACTAACTGTGATGGGCTAATCTTGGTCTAAATTTAAAAGAAGAGTGCTGAGTAATTGTGTCAATGGATTGTCTAGAATGTTTAATTCAAATGTTTAACTCATGTACGTCGAGTCATCCCCAGAAAATCGGGTAGGTTGTTCATGCAATGTTCTTATACTTTAAAAATATTAATTCATCCAGGTTATTCTTCAGACAAGTGACTTTATTATTCACATACGCTGCAAATTCAAAAGAAAATATCTCGCCGTTTGATATCGACCGATCATGATCGAATAAACCCAGATCGCACTTGAGGGATTAGATATTCTCTTACATTTACTTTATGGAAATTTATAAGTGTTGAGGGATGTTAAAAATAGCCATGACGAAGTCAATCGTAAAATAGAAAGGAACCGAAGGAGGAGATCGATAAGTTACTTTTGTTCTGAACATGGAAAATTGTTTTTTTTTCCGGTCGTCTCTGTAGTCGACTTCGTGTTGGTCTAATTCATGGTTACCACCCACAAGCCACACATTTTTTTTGCTATTCTATTTTTTATGCACATCCATCGACATCTCAATACGTGCGAACACGGAAATACTATCTCCACAGTGTTCCCAGTCCGTAATTGTCCAATTTGGGACGAGAAAATTGGTCCAAATCGAATTTTCTTTTGTCCCCGCGCGCACTTGCCACGAGGCAAGCGATTGGACGAGCTGGTCGGCTCCCCCTAATCTTATGACGTCGTGGGCCCCCACATTTAAGATAGCAGAAATGCTTTTTCGCTTTTGTTGCTTAGGGGCAGGCGCATGCTCACGTATACACGTACAGTGACCATCTTATTTCTTGGCTACGAGGAGATATTCGCCGTGCCCATAAATTTATCCAATGCTACTATGAACTTCCCAAATTATTTATTTGCAATTTTTCTTAACTTAGTACTGCTATTGTTCTAAAGCACCAGTATATTGCTGTTTAAATTACATAAGTAATTACTTAATAATTTATTGCATTTTTAATGCCACATGGATAACGATATTCTTTTAATACTCTGTATTATTGCGTGCAAGACATTTAAACTATACCGGATTATAAGTATTTAGTAAAATGTTTCTCTAACGATTTATTTTTTAAATTTCTATCGCCTTCTCATGAGTTATCTTTAAAGTATCCTTGCACTTCGGAAATCACTTTCTTTAAAACAGTTTTTTTCGTTGAAAATCCTATAGTCAATCCTATAGATAGAATATAAACCGCTACACACAAGTCCAAGAAACAATTCACTAAGTAAAATAATTTAACACATTTGCCAGTCATCAGCTTGTTCAACTAGTTTAATTCATACGTTGTTTGAACCCTTCTCTACTTCTTTCACACATAATCATCTTCCTATCTGGAAAATCTCCAATCATCTCTCAGTTGCCGAATCCAATCTTACGCAGAAATATATCGGGAGGAACTTCCTCCTGAGAACCGGATTCTAGGCGAGCCAATTTTCGTGGTATTTTCTTCCGTGACTTCAAACAATATTTATCCAATTTTATGTTCGATCTGTAATTGGGTTTCAAATTGACGAACGAGATAAAATTTGTTAATTCGTATATCGGTACAGAGTGTTGTGTTTTGTTGGGTGACAACTGTGTGATCATTTCGACACAAATTAAATCCAAAATTGTCGCCAAACACGTGGACGATTTTTAAGGCACACCTTAAGGTCGCAAAATGGCTGATGGCATCGTCATTTGTCCACAACAGCGTTCGACATTGACGGTAACCAAACAGCTATGAATAAGCTATTGCAGCACCCCTAGTGGACAGATAGGGGATCGGGGTCTGGTGATGGCACACACCCACGCGATGTCGTCCCCACACACACACACTATTTCCCCCAACAACAAGCCCGCCCCTCAATCTCCACTTACGCATTCATCCCTTCTATTAAACGCTTTTTTACGTCGTCAACCTTTTTATAACACTCTTCACTTTTCGTCTGGGTACGCCTTCGCCTATCAGAATGGGATAGAGTCCCCATCCGCACCCCCTCTGCAAAGCTATACTCCTCCCCCTACGGTATTCGCGTACTCCGCTCTTCTTCCCCTTATCCCTCACTCTCTTCTCGTCGCTTCCCCTCCCCCCCGAGTCTTATTTTTTGATCATCATTGTACCAGCTTCGACTCCCTTTTCCTTTACCATGTCCGTCTGATTCCGGGGATCACTTTATTGTTGTATTTTTGTCGCTTTTCTCTTTTCGACTCCGACGACCGGAAGCCATCTTGACAGCGAGTCAGTTGCTGGTTGCTCATCTTATTTTTTTTGGCGGTGGGTGCTGGAGGAAATTGGGAATCACGCCGGAATTCCAATTAAAAGGGGGAACGCTTTTGGCTAAAGGGGTTTTCATATTCGTTCGTAAGGAGTTTTTAGGGAAGGGTTGTCACATTGTATGGACATGCTGCAGCATATTACACCGTAAATCAAGGCGTCTTAATGTTACTATGTCTCTCTGCACTTATATCAAAAAAAAAATCAAGACGTTAGAAAAACTCGTAAAATGGGCAACAATGTTTCAATGCCGTGTAATTGGCTTCTCTATGTTAGCCTTTATTAAACAGTCAAGTTATTTTAAAAAAATAGAAAACCCGAATGCATTATTTCAAAGCCTTTGACCGTTCTACGAATACAACATCTTTGATACACTGATCCTCAGGATACATCATTGATATTAAAGTTATTTGTATCTATTTTTTTCAGGCCATTCGAACCAAAGCATATGACATTTTAAAAATAAAAGTGTTGTTGCTGCTATTCAAAAAATATTTTTTTGTAACGACTGATCAGTGATCGGATTGTTCTTGGTATCAAAACAGACGCATGAACATTTCAAATTAAGAGAAAATCACTTACAATTACGAACTAATATAATTGCAGAAACTTCTATTTTTATGTGTTGGCGTGGCAAGGCGCCACCTAAAATAGTTCTGATTTATTAACGAAAAACAACAGTGTATTTTTTTTTTTTTTTTTTTAAAGGGGGGCAATACCCCGTCACCCCACCTCCTAGCGAGGCGGGGGACTCCGACCACCCCCCAGCCTGGACGAATCCAGCGGCTATAAGGGGGTGGACGCCAAGAAGTATAATATGGTGTGTGCGCTATTCGAAAATTGGTGTTGTATAGAGTATTGATCAGAGTATTTTGTGACTGTGCCTCGGTGATGAGAGGCTGAATCTTCATGTGGAATATTTTTTACTGATATCTATAGACTATACTTTCGATCGTACATCCGCTATCCTTCCATTATACTAAGAAGAAAACATACCACACACTCAAGAATAAAGAAAAGTCTGGTTGTCAAAGAAATGTCGCAGGAGTCCTCAAAGATTAGCAGCGATTGTCACTAAATATATAAGGAACGTCGGTACTACTGAGACCTGACCACAAAGAAACTTACTTAAGAAAAATCCACGATAGAACAGCACTTTATCTGGTTCAAATCTAACGATAACATTTTTTATTAAAATTTCTGGGGCACATTAGAATATCGTATTTTAACAATGTATCCAGTATCTTAAAAGGAACAATATTTTATAAAAAATGTTCCTTGTCAATCTCGAAAGGTGTTGCCAGATTTCAGTGAAAGAGATGTTGAACTAATCTTAAATTAATACGGGTGTGTTTCTTTCTATTGCGTTTTCTTGTGAAGCGTAAAATCAAGATAACAAGAAACCGCTCATGTAGCCAAAAACATATCTAATAAATACACACAAAAAAAAATAATACATGCTTTTTACAGGCGAGTTGTAATGACGTAATGATACTTGGTCTTCCTCGGTGCCGGGCCTCTTGAGCATTTACAGGCAAGATAAGATAGTAATTGATACCCGACAAAAACGCACACTAGTCTCCTGTTCAAATAACTGATTATCATTTTAATTGAATGTATTCAGTTCGATTGCATAGGGGAGGGAGAAAAAAATCTTGTTGGTGGTTGGGCGCATCTTTGGCATCGTTCTATCGTCGTATTAGCGAATATAATATCATCCTATTATTCTCTACTTTGCTCGACATGCATTTTGGGCGAAATCGTGTACGATCTTGTTTTTGTGCGGTATCGATTTTTCCCCCCATCGTTCATCGTTCTTTTCATTCGTCGTGGCTGCGCCATCCGGAACGTTCGAACGATATATATATATTTCAGTGCTAGAATGCGCCCATGTTGTTTGGGTCGTGTCAGTACATTGAGAGAATGTCACAGTATGTATAAAAAAAATATATAATGCTGCCTGTCTGCAAAAGTATGCGCCACGAACGAAATTGATCGTAAAAGAGATATTTGTCGCCCGAGACGATGGATAAATCAAATTTTTTCTTCTTCTTTCAAACACTTTCATCGTGTGTCTTGCATTTTTGAAGCTTGATCAAATTGACTGAATACGAAAGTGCGATGTTGACATCCGTCTCGCAGTGGCAATATCGGTTCGTTCTAAATGATCTTGGAGACCAAAACCGTAACCAGAATATCATTTCATGAAAACATTTTTGTCAAATTGCATAAGGAAAATGCGAGAGTCTGAATTGCCACTAGGGAAATTTGGATTTTATGCATTTGATCTGTTTGTCTGTGATTGCAATGAGGTCGAACTCTAAAATTCCTCATCATTCTGAAATTCTAACCATTTTCAACAAAATCAATATTTTGTCATACATTTTTTATTTTGGTTGAATGCTCCTTATATTGTGGCAGCATATTGTAATAGATTTTAGTTCCATTTTATTTCTACTGGCGGCACTTTTATGCAATAGCTTTGAGCTTGTAAGCAGAATGTTTTTGATGAATTTATTTCATGGTGTACAGAATCAATGATCACTTTAAAATAAGATAAGCATTGACAAGAGTGGCCCAGAACAATATCTCATAGGATCATTAAAACAAAAAATGAGATGCATATTTAAAAAAAAAAATGAAAAATCTAAAAACCCTCGCACAAAATTAATTAATCGAAGGTAGTAGATATCGGCAACATCTAGTGTCAGTGGTTGACGATAGGGGAGCTGTCTCGCCTTGATCTGTTCATTTCCATTTCGTGTCTCAGGTCGATATCGCCGCACCCCTTGCGCCATGCTCAGTCATCTCCTCAGCCGCTGACCCGTGGGCATCACTTTGTCCGGCGACAGAAATCGCTTATTTAGCTGCCCACGGCCAGACAAGAATTGGCCATTAATGAAAAGGATTTGGTGTTGGGGAGAAAGTGCGTTCTCCGCATCTTGCTAATCTGCTGCACTGCACTTATTCCCATATATCGGAGACATGGACAAAACCAACCTCCACCACAGCCACGATTTTTGCCTTAAGCTTATACATATAGGCTTTGCTGATGCAACCGTCAATGGAAGAAGGAATGGTGTTCGATACTTTGATATGATTTTTTTAAAAGATCACTTCTCGAATCCATTACTGCAAAAAATCATACTCAAATATGTCCGAATCTAATGTTATGTGTGACCATATTATATCGTCATACCTCGTAGGGTGACCCCTTGGATGCAATTTCACATATTTGATATTATATTTAACATTAAAAATATTTTTTGAATGTCTGTCCAGGTTAGCCTTAAAGTATCTCTCAGCGTTATCGTAGGTGGCACTGCTATATTTTAATTTATAGGTGTGGATTTGCGAAATTTGGTTTTTATTTTTTAGTCTAAATTTCTATCTGTTATTTTTTTTTTTTTTTAAGAGATGTTACCAACGGGATCGCACCACTGCACAAATGCGTGTGACAAGCCGCAATATCAACACTTTAAGGCTATCGGGAAACAACACGAGACAAACGTCCAAAATTGCAGTCCTTGTTCATTGTGTTTCGTATGCGAAGACGGGCGACTAAACAGTGAATTTAGCATCGTCTGTAATTTGACTTTGACGGGGGCGGCGTTGTTTAGTCGCTGGAACGTCGAAAAACCTCCCGGCATACTTCGTTTCTTTGGGGGGGGGGGGCATCGTCAGAGCGCGATCATTCGACAAGTTGGCAAATTCAAATGATCGTGCGTATTGGCGAGGGATTGAGAGGAAAGGGGCTTGATGGGGATGGGGAGGGAGTGGGGTCGCGTCGGGTGCAAACCGCCAACTCTAATTGAAAAGCTGCCTAGCTTGCTTTGCTGAAAATACGCGAGTCGGTGTCAAGTGTTAGCCGGATTTTATTGGGCGATTTGGAAATGCGCTCCTTTTAACCCTTCATTTACTTTCGGTATACTTTAGATCTAACTACTGGTTCTTCGATATTTTTATATTCTAAAATACAGCCGTTCATAAATTTCATTTTTATTTCTTTGTTTTTAAACGTTACATCATTTCAAAAATATCGAGACGTTATTCAGTCATAAAATTTTATTTTATTAAATGTTGTTTTCTCACCAGCGTCTCCAGCTGCACCATGAGGGGTACGTAACGCCCGTAGTGTGGATGACTACAGTCAATTGTTTAAAAAAAAGAATAATAAAATAAGGTGGAGTCGCTTCTGAAAAATCTTGAAGACCCTTATATACTGTTTTTGGCTGTGAGAGAAACAATTCGGGTTCGAACTCACCACGCTCTACTCCGTAGAACTAGGAATGGATGATTCAACATCTTTACATAATGGAAAACTTTCAAAGAAACGACTGTAACTGACGGCTTTTAAATTTAATTTGACCATTAAAATCTACTTGGATTTCAATTAATTTACCTAATGAGGGAGATTTTATCGAGAACATGAATTTCGGGACTGACCGAACAAAAGAGACGAACACGAGTGGCGGACTCGTCAGTTAAATAATATTTTACTATTAATTTTAATTGAACTGGTAATTGCGAAAAATACAAAGTTTCGAACAGACCGGGACTTTAACACCGGATCCCTGGATTGCCGGATCGGTGCTCTAATCCCGGTCTGTTCAAAACTTTGTATTTTTCGCAACTACCAGTTCAATTAAAAATAATAGTAAAATGTTATTTAACAGACGAGTCAGCCACTCGTGTTCGTCTCTTTTGTTCGGTTAGACAGACATATATATGTGCTCAATTAACTTACCAATAAAATAAACTATGTTTTGAGACAGTTTGAAGTGCCTAAAAGTAACGCAGTTAACCGACACGCATCAGTAACATTTCGATTAACTTAAATAATCAATAAAATACGGCTAGCACTACGCGCCCACGGATGTACCCTCCCACATACAAGTGGTTATTCAAAATATTTGAAATTGACTTTCTGCGCCCAGCCCATCTATATTGACGCACGATTGGCCTGTTTGTGTGTGTGTATAGGAAAACGGGGTAGAGATGGCGAGAAGATAACGTATTCGTGTCTCGCATCACCATTAGATGGCGTTGCTATCGAAGAAATGCGATTTCAGAGTTCGTTAAAATTGTCTGGCATATTTTTTGACGCGGGCTTGCGTCCAATCCTAGACCAATCCTTGAGTGGAAACATACGTTATGACACATGTATTTTTTAATTTAATTGTTATTATTGCTAGAGTATCGATTCCCTGCAATGTGTCCCAAAAATATTTATATTGTCATCCTTGTATTTGCAGCCGCGTTCGATATCATTAATCCTCTAACCGGCCAATTGATTTTGAAAACCCAACATCCTGCCGTACAATTCATTTTTTTTTAAATTGATATCCCAAAACATATTTTTTTAAATTTTATTTTTAAAATCTCACAACGTACCAGTTTTGGGCTAGGAGACAAAAAATGCGTATCACCTAACCGTAACTGTTACGGGCTTGCCGGTCCCAAACACTAGACAAGTCTGATATTGATCACTGGTAGGCGCCACTAGCGTTTTGCTCTGAGTATTCAGTCGTTGCTGCAATCATCCAATACCGAGGAATCTGTATTTAAGGTACGGAGTACCGCATTGGTGGTGGCGGATGGGAAAGGGTAGACGAGGCACACCACTAGGCGTGTACGTGTGATGGAGAGAGAGAGAGAGAGAGAGTACGAGAGGGAAGGAGGGAGGGGTGAGATCTGTCGACGAAGATGATGCTAGTGTTGGTGGTGGTTTAGGTGGTGGTGGTGGTGGCTGGGGGACAGGAAGGGGGTGGGTGTCGACCCGACTATACACGACCAGAGCTTCAATAATATACACACGCGTGTGCGCATCAACACGCGAAATGAAGACATTCTCGAAAATGACGTTGACACCTCAACGTCGGTGGCGTGTGTGCGGTGAGATGCGAGAAGAGGAGGAGGAGGAGGGGGTGGGGGTGGTACAACGCAATTTGGAATATCGGTGGTCGGTGCGCAGTGAGTTCGGGCGGGCAGAAAAATCGTTCTCGAAAATGAAAACGGTCGAGCCGGTTCCAGATTTAATACGGCTGTCAAACAATATACCGTATATATAGGGATAGAAATGGGGGGTGGGGGATGGGTGACGCAATGATAACAAGTTAATAATTGCGCCTGTTGCTGCTGTCGTATTGTGTATCCTCCTGAGACTCGGTTCTACTTCGATCGGGAAGTAGTGCTGTGTGCCACCAGTTGGTGTCGAACCGGCTTTTGATCTGAGCCCTCGGTGACATCATGGTCTTTCATTGTGGCCGCTCGATTCCATGACTAGGGGAGGGGGTCGATTCTGCCAATTGACGTGTGTGGACGCAATTATCACTCTCAGTGACGTTTCGTTTAGTCTGTCAAATTTAAATTCACCGATAGGAAATCTGGAAACGCTAAATGGGATATAGCTAAAAGCTATGACCATCCATTCGTACAGCTACGTCGAATTGACACAGACAGAGGGCATACATAACTATCAGGCGCAGGAGCCTTGACATATTTGCGGATACAGTATATATTTGGCGATCAAAAAGGCCGAATTACAATTACTCTGTAGTCGTACTGAGTAAGCGCGTTAACGAATTTTAGAAGAGAAGGTGATTCAATCTTTACAATTCGTCTTTATTTTATCGTATTCCATTAACTGCAGTACAAAGATGTTTGGTGTTGAACTCCCACCTCTCAAATTTTGTCTTTTGTGGTCTTTCAATGAGGAAACTAGCAACTGTTGCTGTGGAGTTAGGGCTCCGTTGTTATGTTGTCACGGACGGTGGTCCATGGTGACCGATCCATCTCTCTCCCGCTCGGATGGGAAGAGAACGATAATATTATGAGAGGGATGGAGGGGTGTGCATATCCTCCCTATACCACTTTAATTGGCGAATTCAAATTATACGGAGTACATATTATGTATTCGATTCCAGGATCAGATAAATCGCCGATTATTGAGCGAAACTCAATATCGTGACCCCTAAGTCACGTAATCAATGGTCGAGACTATCGTGTGGCTTGAATTGTGAACGACAGCTAGAGATTCTACTAATGTGTTTCTGTTATTAGTGATCCCTTTTATCGCTAGATAGCGCGACCATTTTAAGAAACCCTGTTATTTGGTTCCCTCCAGGACATATGGATTCGGAGTCGAATCAGGAGTATCATGGCCGTTCTAGCGATATGATTTTGTTTAGGCCGAACACGTATAAACGACGAGCGCTTTTAATACACGAATGTGATTAACTAAAATAAATCCATTTCTGTCCCCAAATGGTCTTTTGACCGCCGCCATCGGCTCCTCTCTTGGTGGCTGATTGCGAGTAAAATTTGTAATTGTAATTGTAAACACGCTGGAGATAAAGCTCATTTTCTGAATGTGGAAAACAAAAACAAAATGACATTTCCATGGAACAAAACGTGAAAAGAAACGGTACCTTAGTACACTTGACTATTGAATTAAATATGATATCGCAAAAGTCGGAAATTCTTGCATTGAAATACCATTAAAAATAACAGGGCACGTCTTGGTGGCAAAATAATCGAAATTTCATTTCAAGAATAGTGAATCTAGATGGCGCTGTGTGTGGACATTGAAGTCGCAGCGGGTGAAACAAAGACAACAAACGCAGGTAATTTACGTTTGAGTTATCCGAAAGGGGGGAGACAATTGCATTTGCCGAACACTGCAACTGCAGCGTTACTTGTTCGTTGGCTCACCAGTTTCATTTGAAGATAGAGGAGGAGGGGAAAAGACAATTCGATGGAACCTCCTTCACAATCGCCTGAGACCTGGTGGCTCACGCAAGGAAGCAATTTTTCATAAGAGAGAGAAAGAGAGAAAAAGTCGATATCCGGACGTCCGGTCACCATAAACCAATTACTTTAAATCCCTATTTAATTGTGTCCTTTGCTTTGGATTCGTCAATGTTCGGAACATTAATTTTGATTAGACGTTAAAGAATCAAAATCTATTAAATTATTTAAGGCGTGAATTTCGGGACTTTATGATCTCCAAAATTGGGTTGCTTATTCAACAATTTTAGATTTTTTATTCTCATTTCAAGAAGAAGGTCTGAAGATGATACAATCTGGTGTTTGTTGTGTAGATATGTATAGGTGGCTGCTGGAACCGAGAAATTGGGGTAGTTGAAGGTGGGTGGGGGGGTGGGAGGAGATTTACTTGTCGAGACGAATTCGTGAAAAGACAACGCAGCCGTCGCTGGCATAACAAACGAGTCGGTATCGCGGTTACCATAGGAACAATTCGGCATTGGTAATTCGTTGTTTGTGCAGGCAGACAAATTTCCATTAGGGCGCTTCACTTGAAAGGCGACATTTCTCGTTTTGTGCGTTATATATCAACTTGTGAGATTTTTCAATCGGCGCCCAAATCTAAACAGCACGGACGATTGGTTTTCCCCAGGACCTGCATGAATTATTCTGCCACGAGGCACACCAGCCGATTTTCATCTATTCTCCATTTTCAATACATGAAATTTATCTTGCTGTGAGGATAAACTGCTGTCGAATCGTCTGATTTCCCGGTCCATACATTGAATTTCGGTTCAAAATATGTTCTCTCTGATTAAACGCATTTGTACTCGCTTGTTTCGCGAACGTCCCAAAGTGCATTAGCTTCCTCTTGGGAACATCCGAAGCTTCTTGGAAACTTCAAGTACTTTAGCTTTCTTGAGACAAAGTCTCTGGCGGCGATGTCGCTCGTTCACATACCCTTCCCCCCCCCCCCCCCGCTTTCATCCGTCTTAATCCATCGTCTTCGAATTGTATTTGCTTTTCTGGATCCCTCAGTCAACATGACGTCCCCCCACCATTGAGCTACAGCTTCGCCCCGGGCTTCATTTCGTACACACGCATTTGTCCTCATGGGACCCCTCTCACACACACAAGCACGCCGCTAAAATGAGAACTTCTTTTGGATCTTTGAGAACGGTTTCTTCCAAAGATATCCAATAGACTTAATTGAATAGGATGATCCGGATTAAAAGAAAGATTCCGGGATTTTAATAAATTTGCTTTCTTTATCTAACGTAAATACAGTTTGCATAACCGCATTTTCGACTGCTGAAATTGGTTGCATCAGCAACATTGAACATGTATAAAGATACGTTGTCGTCTCTGAATGCGTGCTCTTTTCCATACTGTACATACTTTATCCGAACTCTTTTGTCTTTGTAAGAGCTGAGTCGAGTTGGGGATCTTCCACACCGGCTTGTTCCATAGTGGTCTCCCACTTGGGAACAGGAATATACATAGTGTGACTACAAAGTAATGAGACTGGTTTTGCCGTGACAATACCAGGTACACCATCAAATGGATACCGCCGGAAACACGAATCGACACATCTCATCTTGTAGTCAGTTAATTTTTTTTTCCTTTGAATTTTTTAGAATTTTTTGTTTTTGGTTTTGCGGGATTAAATCTATCACATTCTTCAGTTTTATTAGCTGACGTTTATAATATTCCATTTTTATTATTTTGCATTACAACCTATTTACACCTGGTAGTTGAACCAACGTGCTCGAATTTGGTGGCAAATTTAGACTTCGGTATTCAACAGCGGCTTCAACACGACATGCTGGAACCAATCAGGCTTGGCCTAATCTGAATTGGCCACATGCTGCCCAACACCCACACATGAGTATTAGAATTATACCCCAATTACAATATGAGCGTGCTTGAGAATGGGGCAATGTGCCTTCCTGAAACATAGATTAGATCGCGTGACTGAATGGTAATGGTCAAACGCATCCTCTCCAGCTAGATGGCCTAATTACTTATCATAGCGCGGTCTAAATGTTCCCTTCCCTTCTTCACAAGCACTCTTAAGTTAAGTATGCTTGGTCAGTGTAACGAGGTTATTAATCGTTTCCACGAGGTCTCAGGAACACGTACATTCGGTTTGAATTGGGAAAACTAACTGGCACACACGCGATTTGGCTTCTATTTGTTTAGCTGCGGTGATTCTCTTGGCACCGCTCCAGAGCATCCTCACGAGGGCGAGCGGCGTGTGTTTACCTGAAGAAAGCGAAAAACCGCGACGAGCAAGCCGCTATCGAGCGCCGCACACGAATAACTCGCTCCCGCAATCGCGCGTACGAGATTCTAGAACGAGCGCCGACGAGCGTGCCAATTCGGGAGGAGCTTGAAAAAGAGTGTGTGTGTGTGAAGAGAGAGAGAGCGAGCGTGGTGCGCGCCGGGGGTTAGACAGTAGAGTAGACCGATGTGGCTGTCGTTTTTCGTCGGCGTCTCCGACGTCGAATCACGGCATGCGGTCACGGTGGATACCACGAGTGGATACCGCGGCGGCGGCGCGCGCTGTGCGGCCGAGTTCCGCGACTGCGTTCCGGCGGCGGAGAGAGGCGTATCGCGCCGACGGGTGAAGTGCGGCCAGTCGCGGTGTCTGTACGCGGCGCTCGGTGTCTCCTGTGGCGGCAACCTGTAGAGCTCCTCCGCGACTCGCCGGTTCCGCGCCGCCCCCCCCCAGATAACGAAATGTCGTTTCTGCCCCTGACGAAGTTCGGAGTGGGCAATCACATCTAACAGCCGGGCGATGTGCGGTAGACTGTTTGCGAGGGGCAGCGTTGGCTGGTAGCGTCATCAACACTAGTAGACTGTCTAGAGTGACTTCGATGAAACTATAGGATTTTTTCTCAGTCGTGTGTGGGGTGACCCAACCCATTAGTCGGATTAGCGAATAGTTTTTAGTCATTTTTTGAAATCGACGAATTGAAAATTAAATTCGCTTTTTGAAAACAGATTTTACGTCGACAGACCTAGTTTGCAGTCTATTTTTACCTGATTTTTTGGATTTACACCATTTGTATCGTTGTCTGTGCAATTTTCAGTAGTGCTGTGATTTTTCGCCATTCATTATTACACTTTCGAGAGAAATTAAGAGGATTGGTGTGACGTAATTCATCTGCGACTGATGAAGGTGTGCCGCGTCTCTGTTTCCAGAAGCAACCAACCATCTGCTTGACAAAATATTCTGCCTTTATTCATTCGTTCATTTCGTGTGATAATGTTCGCCTTTTACTCTCGTTTTACTCGTACATACATATATGCAACCTACCTGTGATTTAGAGTAGTTCTTGCAACGAAAAAAGTTGCCGGGGTGCGTCGACAAAATTCAACGGTTGGATTTGAACTTTGCGCACAACCAGTATTCCCAGCAGCTATTTTGGCGCTCTCTCGTGTGATTTTCCTCTCGCGTCACATCCAATTCGGTTTCATCGTGAATTCGACCAACATGTGGTGTCACGAACGCGTGACACCTACCACATATCACCACCACTAGCGCCACCGACGGCGAAACAAAAAATTGTGTCAAATAAACCCGACAGTCATTCAAAAAATGTCCAGAATTTTGTGGAAAAAGAGTCGCAGTAACGACGGAAACATCCGAAAGGTAAACAAGAGTGATTCTATTCAAATATCGTTTTTATCGTTCCATCAACCGCGACTGATTTTAAAAAATTTAAGGCAATGTTTTTGACAAGGATGTTCAATTCGCCTTTATCTTTTGGCCACAACATATTGTAATTTCAAAGTTGTCTCGATGTATGAAATTTCGTGAATGTTCAGCATTTAAAATGGCATTCGATTTTATACCTACTAAGATTTGGATGCAGCGTTCGTTCTATCGTGTGTTTCGGTGTAACGGAATTTCCCGGTGCCTCATTGTTTATTCACCAATGCCGTACGCCTACAAAGGTAGCGGTGAGTTTGTCCCTCATTGATCGGATGGGGGGGGAGGCTCAACTGTTTATTTTGGCGTGTGTACTGTATATCTCTCCTCCATTCCATAGAGTAGACCCCGTTCTATCTGATACTCCTCACTGTTCTATCAATTGTGAATGGATTTTATTTCCCAGCTACTCGAAGATAGTTCCGGTACAAGAACTGTATTCGAAGGGCGAACTGCTCAGACACAGCACCAAAATGCAGATGACTGTAGTTATTTTTCAAACAGCACTTCAAGCTAAAAATGAAAGGCATTATAAAATTGGAATGACCTGTCATCTAATGTCGATCTGTCGATCTAAATTTTGGAGTTTGGAATATATGTCGCTGAAAATCCCACAGTTACAATTTTAATAGTTTTTAACAATTATTATTTTGCTGCTCTCTTTGGCTTTGAAGCTATAGAAATATGAACTCTTTTTGTCTTAGATATTAATAACGGTCGAATAATGCTGACGTTCACTTGAATGAAACTTCTTTTATTGGACACAATTTATTGGTCGGCCGATTTCATTTATTCTGCGTAGGTCATGATTAGAATATAAATTGGTTTGTTTTGTTTGTTCATCCTGTTGTCCACTGGTGCGCTTGCCTTCTCGGCAAACCTGGTATTCACGGTCCACTGGATTCTTTTGCTGACAATAACGAATTGGGGTTAGAGAATTGTGATAAAAGAAATCCATGGCTGGATATGTGTCTGTGTGTTAGGTGTCGTCGAATTGTTTCGGTAGTACTAGCCAATCATCGCAAGGTACATTTAATAATGCACGGAATCGAATCCAGTTGCTTCTTCGAAATGATGACCATGGCGTCACAAGTTGGCTAGGCGATCATTAATTTGATAGCGGATATGTCGTCAAATCAGCCAATCATGTTTCAGTGAAGTTGCTCGTTTACGAGCATCAGATGTCTCATTTAAAATGTAAGTGCAAGTGAATCGTCCTTAAGATCGGTGATCTCGCTCATTCCTTCAATCACGTTTTCTACGAAGTTGCCATTTCGACTATTTCATTAGTCATAAAATTGAGTTTGTGTATGTAAAATGTTAACAACGAACTTAAATACTCAACCCTCAATCAAACAGCGTTAATGGACTAAACAGAAAATGGGAAGTATTTTGTGATGTTTTGTGTTGCCACTTTTATTAAAAAAAATACAGTAGAAGATAATCGGTAATATTTGAAGATTGCGTATGATCTGATAATTATATAATTAAACAATTAAAATAGATCCTTCTTTTTTACTGGTACACCCTGAAAAAGATCTGAATTTAAATATTAATCTCCAACATTAGTGATGGGGGAATTAAACGATTACCTGGAGGACCGTCTTTGCTACTTTAACTGGAGCAGAGCACGCTGAGAAACAGATTTTATGTTTTTTTTTTCGACTCCATTGCTGACGTGGTCGATTCACAACGACCAATTTCGAAATGATCTGGTGAAATTTTCTTTCGTCGAGTGCGCCGGCTAAGAGACCTTTTTTATGGGTGTTGCTAGATTTATTTTCTCGCGTCATTTCGCATCCAACCGCGCCATTGATATCGGGCGTACCACCAATAAAAGATCGGTGTTCTTTTTGCCTCTAATTCCCAACCTGTCTTCAGGATATCGAGCGTTCCGTATACAGGGTGTGCATTCTCGAAACCGATCAAATTCGGTTTCCGCATTCGCTCAGGTGCGTGAGAAATTAAATATTGTAAACTGCATTGCACAATAGGACGGGATGAAAAAGTCAACGAAAAATCACAAGAGCTTCTGTACCCCTCTTGGTGCTTATGCACTATGTGAGGGGCACATCTTCACCAGTACTCCGGGATCGAATAAGCGAAATTCCTCGTCGGGAATCAAATTCGGGACCCTCATACCCACAACTCAGTCCAATCCTTCCACCTAATGAGGCGACTGGACGTAGTATTGTGGACATTTTGTTACCCTACTACTAATCCTGATGTACTCAAGTATTTTCCTAAAATATTTTTGACGACAACATTTAAAACAACTTCCAATAAAAATATGCAAAAAATTCAGTTCTCTTAGACAAGTCGTCAGTTTGTGTACCGTCAAAAGGTGTCTATAGAGCGCAGCTTTTTACGGCTAATCGGAGAAATTTTTGTCGGCGCGGCCAAGCGAGTGGGACGGCAGCCAAGGACGGCGGCCAAAACAGGGGCTTAGTTTTGCAAGGTCATGAACAACAGGCCGCGGACTATGGAATAATGGAATTTGCTGACTGGTTTATCAGAGGAATAATAAGTGCGGACTCAAC
>JAQGBY010000141.1:0-61832 GCA_034698785.1 Mycogona germanica | reverse complement strand
ATCGAAATCGGTCCAGTAGTTTTCGAGTCTATAAAGACACACACCCATACATACATTCATTTTTATATATATAGATGTATGCAAAGACTACACATTGTAATTTATTATGGGATGCCACATAACGAAGTGCAACCGGATTTTGGAATTTTCGACGTTTCATTTTGCCTGCCTGAACCGACATGTACTGTTTATTGAACAATCGCAAACTTTTGATTAAAATTATTATTATAAATTATTATTAAAATAGTTATATTTTGGTAACTCATTGATGGAAAATAGAAAAGCTGGGAAAACGTTTAATTATACAATGTATTTGGAATAATATTAAGCGTTTTGTTTGAGTGTAACGGAACATTTGCCCTTTTCGTGAAATAAAACATTTTGATGTTGATGGCGACACAATAAAACATTTTAAAAATCACTATTTTCATCCTGAATAATTTTTGAAAATTGCTGTATTTTTAAACTGGGTCATTTTTAAACTCTATTTTTATTTTTAGCACTAAACGATCCGGATAATACGCCTGACGGAGCTGATTTGAACGCTATCATGCAGAATACGAAATAGAGAGTCTCTGATTGGATGCAGCACCATCGCCATTGTGGACACTAATTGCGCTCCGGTGAATTTGTGGGCCAATTGTCCAGCTAAGTTGCTATTAGATGCTAGGCTCTGCGGAGACCGGGTTATTAGGATACCTAAGATCGTTCTAAAAATTCTTGTACATATGCAGCCTTGGACCATGCAACTATATCCGGGTAAAATTTATTACCAGAACAAAACATCTTTGAAGAGAGGAGATCGAGCTTTCCTTTATATCCCACAGGTTACTCATTTTCGAAGAGATGAGCGCTATCACCCAAGTTAATCAATTTTGAATATCTTTGAAGTGGGAAGCGCGCTTGACTATCCTATTGAGCGAACCGAATTGTTCGAAATAATAATAGAAATATTAAAAACAACCTAGTATATCAACAGAAGTGTATGTTCCAATAGCCAAACACCAACAAAAATGGAATGAGACACGGGATGAATGCAAGGTTTATACCGTGCCTCATTCCATTTAACAGTCATATTTTACGCGTGTTAAACGAGCATTTTTATTTATGGTTACATGATTAGAATTAATAATTATCGGTTTGTGACTACATACAGTAAATGCCAAAATACACCTCAGAAGGATTTACCTTTAAATACACATAAAAGTAGGCAAAAAATATTGGCGAACTTACAAGACAATAATTATACCTTCACAAATATTGTTGCAAAGCGCTCACTTTTTCCCTTTATCCTCAACCGTGATTTACAACCACAAATAACTATTAAACTTCCACCGTCGCAATAATCAACCATTAAACCTAATGCGCAATTATTTTTAAAGTACGCTTAATGTAAACGGTAAATGTACTTAAATAGTAACCCGCAAAAAGAATTGTTGCGCTGCATACATATGAGTTCACCGCCTATACCGAGTTCGTCGCAATTGTTTTTACAACACTTTCAATTTAAATTAAGAGTATATACATTAAGTTCCCAAAAAAAAATTTACATTCGATTTGATAAATTATTTCATAAGATCTGGTTAAATGTGTAGGTTGCTCCAGTTCTTTTTGACACACATGTACAGGGTGGTCTAAAAAAAAACGTTTCGCTAGAAATTTGATCCTAAAATAGCAAATCTTTAATTTAATCCATTAAAATTCGGCACACATGTTGTCTAGACGTCTATAAATGCAATGACTATTTCAAAGTGTGCTCAAAATTTTCTCCTCTAGAATGTTATTCAATAATAATTCATTCTACTCGATTGATATAAATCAGCTAGGGACAAAGTAGTAAAAATAATTGTCGCTAATTTATATTGCGACCTCTGAATGAAAGCCTGCGATAAAGTGTCGGGTCGAACAAGAATCAACATATTGTTTATCAAAGCGGTCTACATCTGTTCTGTAACCAGACCACCTGTGTTTTGGCCTTTGCCAGGTTCCTGCTATGTCCAGTGGCCCAGGAAATGTCAAAGAGATATATATTGAATGGGTTTTGAAAGCTCGTCCATGTCAATGCCAACGCGCGTTATGTCTCACTTCCGGTCGCAGTTAGTTTTTTTTACTGAAGAAACGATTTCGAAAAAACAATTGCATAATTTTGTGATTTAGAAAACAAATGATAGAGTATATCACATATATTCACGATCACAACGCGATGGTCTTTCGTCAGCGCTGGAATGAATAAAAAATGACAATTGTAAATGTCAATTGTAAATTAAAATTGTCATCTACAGGCAAGTCAACAATCCTGTCGCACATTAGTTGGTTGGAAGACTCGTGTAGTTCGACGATCTGGGGTTCAAATCCTGGCGAGGGAACTCTCTCGTCGCTCGTATCCAGGTGCTAGCAACCTCAAATGGTGCAGCTAGAAGGAGCACTATGGTGGTGAATACCATTGGGATCGTACAGCGAATTGAACGATTAAAAAACAGCCAATATTCAAATGACTCAAATGGTAGGCTCTTTCGCAAAGTTTCTGAGTAATGCATATTGCAACGCCCACTTTTGGTTAGTTTTCTGTTCGGTTTCTGCGCAGCTGACCATCGGTGTGTGTGTACAAAGGTATTGAGAATTTGTGCCAGCCGTTCGTTTTGAATGACGCGCGCGCTGGCTTCCAAAAACCAAAAAGTGTTCTCCTAATTCGGAAACCGAATGCTGAATGTTGAATATTCGCTAACGCGCGCTGGTGTACGGGTTGATTATATTCGCGAGTTGACCCCAACCTGCTGTCTCCTCGCCTATTTCTAGTTAGGTAGGTGTTCCCAAATTTTTCGGATTTTCTTAGCGGCGAGAACCGCACTTGCCAACATTTTCGACCACAACCGTAGATAGATAATCAGCGCCACATTTTAATCCCGTAACCACGATGACCAACCATGAGAACCACGGAACCGTAATGGTGGAGGCCACCGGAAACGGAAGCGACTCTATCAGGACCAGAAGCAGCAAATTGGTAAGTGAATTCAATTTTTTCGCTTTCACGACGATTTGAAGAAAATGTTATCCCACTTAAATCAATTTCTATTGGTATCAAGAGATAACGCTCGTATCATTTGAAATTTAATGGCGACTTTGTAAAAACCGATGAAGATTTTTTGTTTTTGAAGACTGCAAAGACAATTATTAAATATTCCATTATTGTGAAAATAACAATATTATATTGCATTATTCAAACGATTACATGCACCGTACTTTGCATTGACTTTTTTGTAACTATTTCTTTTTGAAATTCCCCGCACACGCACAGCCTTCGAATTCGTTCACGCTATTTATTAGAAAAAAATTTATTAGGGAAATTTAATTAGCTAATAGTTATTTTTTTAATAAATTTGTTAATTACTTGATATCAGTAAACGATGCACATTCATAAAGTCGCTACCGAGTCGAAACACCTTAGGAAATTGATTAACTTCATTCAAAGATTATAATTTAGTTATTACTAGGGCTCTATAAATATTGGGTTCGTTTTTTTTTCATAAGTCCGAAGTGATCGTTTATTTTCGGTCAAATGCTTTCATTTTTTGTTCATTGAGAATGTAATGAGACATGTATTAAAAAAATGCTTCGGAAAATCAATCACGATTGGCACAGAATTCCATCGAAAAAGGCGGTTACCTTTTCGACATCAGATATGCTATCATCGTGACACCAATTATTTTTTTTTATTATTTTATTTAAATAACGTATATATTTTGTCGGCTCAATAAGCTACCAAAATGAGTTTGTGAAACAAAAACATTCGCTGGTTAGAAAACTTAACCCTTTTCGCACTTCAATTTCCATATTTAATGCTTCTCACACACATGCAGGGAACTTTATTGCTTTCGAAAGTTAATGAAACACTATTCGGTTGGTATAAATCGTATACACACGCTTACTTAATATTTTTTGAAATAGCATTCCGCGGTAAATGTTTTCGCCATCATACTGTAAATGTTTTCGGCAAAAAGCGAGACATTTTTTGTCGACCAAAAAAGTGCTGAGTGCCAAAACTATATGATTCCCACATGTTGATTTCCAACAAACACTCGTAGTTATCACGTTATTATTGTTGCGAACGACTAGTTCAATCTCCCAGCTAGAGATAAGGCGAAAAATAAAACATATTCTTGGAAGCTAATGGCTACTGACGATAGCTCACATTGTTGTGATTGCATTCATTTTTGACTTTGAGTTGACCACATTGCGTGTACATCCTGGGGACACAGATATTTGTGCATGCGTTCAGAATATGCAACCTATATATAATAAATATTGCTTAATATAGCCAAATAGTAACAGCTAAGTAGACATTAATTGTTCCTGGAGGGCGTTCTATTTTTTTTTCTCGATTAGATGACAGCGTCACCAAATGAGCAAAATATGAAACAGATCTACTAAATACGAAGTGTCCTCATTTTATAATTAACTCAGTGGCATAAGTTATACGTTGACGATAGTTCGTAAATTGTCGAACTGCCTTTTTTAAAATCACACTCTTGTGACGTAATTTGATTTTGTTTCCTTTTTGCAAAACTGTCATGTGACCTAGAGCCGGCGTTAGATGTGATGTGGCTCGGAAAGTTCTCAAGAGCTACTATTGGTTTGATTGACTTCCACCTTCAGCAACCCATCACCTCTTTGGTCGTGACTGCCCACTTGGACATGTAATTAAAATTGTGCAAAATCATAATGTACAACTAAACGGGTTGTGGCTACTCCGGTGGCTACTCCGCATACAAATAAGGGGATGTGTGTTTTTGTCCTGTCAAAATGCTCAAAATTAAATTTTCGGTAAGTCATCCTCGACATCCGCTTTCTAGAATAACAATTTGTAGATCCACACCAAGGCCACCCTGACATTGTTCGCCCGCTTTCCTCAACTATTTTTATTTTTTAATTCACTGAAGTGTATATCACAACAAGAAGATTCTGTTCCCATCGCAGTGCTTAGGCACTCTATGTGAGAGGCGCATTTTCACCAGTACCCCGGGATCGAATAATCGAGAGCCCGCGCCGGGAATCGAACCCGGGACCGCCGAACCACAGTCCGTCGCTTAACCAAAATATACACACTTCCGTTTCTGACTTTCCCGGCATTATCCCCTCTGCGCATCAAGTTCTGGTTCTCGCGCGCGACCACAATGCAACTAGTGAGCAACTGATTAATTTCATATGGGCGCCTCAATACCCAACGTAAGAGAGCGCGCTCTCGTCGTCAAAGACCAGCACACATTTAACTGACAACCATTAAAGTTAACGAACACAGAACTTTAAGACTCTGTGATTCAATCAATCTACGGAATAAGATAGTTCTGGGATAAGATTACAAGGTATGATAAATTCGTCTTACGTCGGCCTATAGTGCTTTTTTCGTGGCACTCTTACCGATGCAGGAGCTCATACGATATGCATAATGAGTTTTCTCGTTTTGGATTTGACCGATCTCTGGCACATCTACATGCGAACATGAACACACGAACACTCGTAAAACCTTCGAAATCTCATCATCACTAATGTCAAACGGAAAAAGTTGGGCACTAAATCATGATGCATCAACACGATTGCGAGGTACAAGCAAAACTAGTGTTGCAAATTTGGTAGACCTTATTTTTTTATACAATCGTAGTTAGTTAAAGAGGCATGTCCAAGAATAGTCCTTTGGCTCTAATTCAAAAATCTGACACATTTATAGGGGGTCTATTCGAGAATAGGCTTTTCTCAATTGCGTGCTTATTTTCATTGGATCCGCGATGATCACGATTGGACTCAACTTTATCGAATTACAAGGTCAAATAACCCGGGGAAATAACGATACACAATATATTTTAAGGCGTTTTTTTTGGTAGGATTTTATCTACATGTATATCTCTTCGAGGATCTACGTACTAGTAATATTAAACTATCGATAGAACGAATCACTTTCCTAGAAGCGTGGTTTTCGATAGTCGTAGCCCTGATGTTCACTATCATCTTTGCTTTTGTAATGTCCTTAGCCATACCCTCCATTTACTCCAAATGCTGCTCATTCAAGCCTCCAACCCCAATAAATGTCGGTAGACGGCGGCACGTAGACATGTTACTCCCATTTTGTTTAACAAATGCATATCTCATGTGCGCGACAACAAAAATACCTGAAATAAGTTGCATTGACCTTAGAACTTGCGGCACGACATGGTCCTGCGTTACGCCACTCCTGAGCTATCTAAGCGACGGAAAAGACCAACTTTGTTTTATAGTACTCAATTGCATCTTATTTTATCGAATCGTGTTGAAAGCACATTTCAATTAGTTTTTAGTCTAAAACTAAACTAAAGAATTGATCAACTCTTTGAGGGTGCATTTTTATTTCTAACTTCCTCCAACAAAATAATTGCTGTGCAAAGTGACCGGCGACAACAGGCTGGCTTATACAATGAAATAAGACATTTTTCTTTCCAATCCTATAATTAAAACCAAGATTTGGAGCAATCCATGTATGCCTTTGCCTTCACATTGCAAGTCTTCTGGTCGATAAAATACATATAGTAAGTTGCAGGCGGGCGGATTGGATTGGATTAACATAATTCGAATTGAGAACACCCATTTCTTTTCTTCCTCTTCCAATAATTCATCAGATAAAGAACGCTTACATGAAAGACCGCCTCCGCCCACGGAATACTAAACAACTATTATATAGCAAACCGAGTGTATTTATTTGTGAAATAGGTGTTGCCTTATGGCCAACGAGAGATAAACGGAATGCCAACCCAATGCGCAGAATGTGGCGCCTTCTGGTGGCGTTTCATATAATCGGTTTGTTTCAGTTTATCGACGATCGATGAACTCTCGATTATGAAGATGACAGTTCCTTTTAGCGTAATAAATTGCGATTATTGGGCGCCGCAGATAACTTGATATATCGGAAGCTATATCGGTAATAAGCATGGAGCTGGATAAAGAGGTTCTATTGATAGTTTTAAAAAACGTGGAAGGAGGGCGCCACATCCACGTACGTGCAATGTCGCGAAAAGCCTATACGATAGATTCAGAAATATTTATTGGGTCGTGCCTTCTAATTAGTGGAACAGAAGTTGTGTATCCCCCTTTTTTGAATTATTGTTAGGAAATCAAGTCGAGCCTATTCATCATCTGCGCGGGACAAAGCGGTGTTGGGAAGGAGAGGAAAATAGTTCTATAATTTATTCCGCTTCATTTGAAAAGGAGCGCGGCCGCATTTTAGTTGTGACATAACAAAAACTGTACTAATCAAGTGTTTATGAGCACGCAAATAAATGAAAACGAGATGCACATAAAGATTGAACACAAAAACTGTACTCGCAATACATGTAATAGGAAAAATGCCCGGAGAAATGCAGTCACAAACTCGAGTACGGCTTAACCAGATTATGTACATGAAAACAACCATTCCCCCCTAAAATGGATGGATCCCTACAAAATACAAACGTCACCCCGAAACCGGGGCCACACATGTTTGTCTGAATTTGAGTCGCCTCATTTTGAGGAGATTTCCTTTTAAAAACGAATCATTGACTCGTGTTTCTAAATACGTAATCGTTCGTGTTGTGGTCGTTAGTTTATTTATAGTGGGAGGGTCTTAAAAGATGATTGATATGGTAGCAAAACGAAAGAAGTGCGCAAGTCAGATCGCCCCGTAATAGCGTCACGGGGTTTGAAGGATTTATTGGGTAGGCGTCAATAGATTTCAAGAAGCCTGTAGGACAGGGAAACAAACGTGATTCGACCTACGAACACGACAATAATCGATTCAACCACATGCCGCGAGAAACCAAGGAATGAACAATCATTTTTTGCACGCAATCGTCTCGTTTTTAAAAGCTCTACAGAAATGTCGTTTTGTTTGGGTCATTCATATGTGCACGCGATGAAGTGCGTATCAAACCGCTGGATGTAAAAGACAATAACAAAATGAAATTTCCATGGAGTAAAAACGAGGAACAGTCCAAACGAGCGTTGTTAAATATTGAAGACATTCAAACATTGAACAAAAAAAGGTCCTTTGTCACCAGTAAAATACTGATAAAGAAATACAGATGTAAATGAAATTTTGACGAGCTCTATCGTTTCTATTGCGATGTAATATTGTGATGGCAACTTGAGCATTTCAACAGTTCGTGTTGCTTTGATAAATCGTCGGCTGGTAAACTGAAGACTGTTTTCTGCAAACGCTGTCAACTTTTTAAACAACTTTTCTTGTGAAAATAATGGCACTCTATTATTCATCTCATTTAGTTAACTTTGAAAAATTGCTTAAAGTTTTGGACGCGTCTTCAACAAGTTGCAATAAAATATGACGCAATAATATCGGTGCTGCCGAAACCGTAACACAAGTCCGGTAACACCCTTTCTTGCATGTCATTCATCTTATACATTTAACTATATTTTTAGATGATTAATTTACCTGTGGGGATCTGCAACGAGTGGCAAGTCTTTTATGTCATATACAAAAAATAAATAAATAATTAACCCGGCACCACAGACAACAGTCTACGAAGTTGAAGAAGAGATGTCGCTTTATTAGTCGTTTGTCGTCAGCTTGCGCAATAATCGGCTTATCGAGATTTAAATATTTATTTTATAAATGTGCCGTCAGTTTGACTTAACCTCCACTTTTCGCTTGACCTCTTGTCCGGCTTTAGCACTGTTTTGGTGGGTGGTCAACGGGTCAATCGACCTCCCCTGCGCTTTCTCTTCCGCGAGGAATGTTACGCATTTGGGGTGGTCCGTAATTTGTTTTCTTCAATTTGTTGCACTCGTACATTTTATTTGTTCTTTGTCGGCTTAACAGAGATTACGAGTTTAAAAAAAGTAACCACGTAAAGATGGGTTTTCTCCTTAAAGTGGATACCGCTCTGGGAATAACTAAAGATTGGTTTTTCAGGAGTTGGTGCAGTCATGAATGTTTGATTAAGATTGCGCCAGCATATTCAGAATCACATGTTTTCCTTAATATTTTGCATAGTACTTCTGGCTATATAAGAGAAAACTGGGGCCACATTTTCGAGATTCAATTCAGATTCCCATTCCCCGATTAGGCCATGTGCGCATGCGCACAATCCCCACTTCCACTCATTCGATGGCTTTGAGGGAAAAGTGTATTTTTGACGCGTTTTACTGAAGAACCTTTCCGATTAATGACCGCCTTGGAGTCCCAATTAACTGTTTCTGAGAATCACTGCGCCCACGAAAAGTAAATGCAGTACAAAAAGAAAGTAAATGTACAATGATTATTCAGCAGTTTCAGTGGAATACAATTAGATTGATATTTGCAAAAATGACATTCACTGACCTCGCTAGACTATATGTCATATGATCCATGAAACTTATGATTCTACTAGATTAATTTACAAATAATTAGAACTATTTTTTTTGGCGGATTACGACGGAGTCTGCGACTGTGCGAGGCCAGTCAATGAGATTTTAGAAAATATAATACTATAATTTGAATTGCACATTTATTATGGTATCTAGTATTTATAACATTCATTGTTTTAATTTGTTTATGTGTACCACAGCGCTTTTAAAAAGAGACGCACTAAATATCGAAATTACCAAAAATCGCCAAATCGGCATAATCGAGTGGCTCGATATTATCGATTCAGGTTAAGAAATTACGGTCATAATCAGTTAATGATAATCATTTTGGTGATGTTTAAAATAAGGTTTTGTGCAATCCTCACTACAGGGACTGATTTTCTCAGAAGTTGCACGGAAAATGAGTGAGGAAATGTGAATCACGAAAATGCTCCAAAATTGGAGTTGTTACAACAGTAAATAATAAAATGGTTAAAAAATCCGGTTATTTTAGTTACAATTGTCGCCGCGTGTTGCACTTTGGATTGGGCAGGGTGGCGTGCTTCGATTCGTTTAGGGAAATTCGTTGTGTCAGCTGAGACTGTTGAGACATCAATGGCACGCTAGACTCTCAAGTCAATACTTCACATCTCATGTGTTGACTTGAATGACAATCGTGTGTGCCTCATGCGGCGATCTGTTAACGGTTTTGACAGCCGGACCCCTGCACGGGGACTGTACCGTTCAAAATGCTAAAATTCTATTTCATATTTCATTTGCATTAATCGGACTTTCTGAAACCTATTAGAACTGGAGCACGTCGCAACCTGTTGCCACATAGCAAACTGACGGCGACGTCACATTGGTAGAGCAACCCTGGAATGCTTCCCATGAAATGCAAAAATATTGGCGACGAATACGTGTATATTGCCAAACGCTCAATATCTTGTACATGTATATTGCAATGTTTATGGCGCCTCAAGGAGAAGGTAGCGCAGTTCGGACCGCCAATGTGCGCGCTTGGCTTAATCCCATTAAGAGGTGGTGGTGGTGGTGGGCGGAAAATAATTAATCTTTTGACCAGGGTGAATACCCTCAGTTGCTTTGTACATGTGGGGTTGCATAGGTCGACGGCAAGGGGTTTCATAGCATATGAGATGCGATCTGCAAACGCATAAATTAAATACTTTCTTTACATCTTTCTCCAGAGATTGTGTTTCCGGTTGTTCGTTACGCCTGTGCAGATAGCAGGGCGTTGATAAGCTATCTTTTTTGTGAGAATTGAATGGTGGAACTGAACCAACCGTCTGGAATCCATGTACTGTCTTTCTCTTTCACATGAGACCCTTTGCAACTTTCAACTACTCTGTATACTATCTAACTTACTGGAATTAGGTGTAACCTGATTCCTGCTTCACCTGTAGAAATTAATCAATTTCTTGGCATCAAAAAACATGGGCGTATTTGTCACCAACATCGATAGAAACACTTTTGAGCCCGAATTCAAGACGAGAAATTGCCGAGACAGGCTGAAAGTACATGTGCATTGTTGCGAAGTCAATGCAGGGCGAGTCTCGACTTGTCTTAAAATGGAACGCCCGTCCCTATTTTTTGTTTACAAAAATTCTATCATAAAACTTGGCGCATAGGGTTGAGTGCCCCAATGAAATAATCACCCCCCCCCCCACACACACACACAATTTAACGTTATCCAATTTATACACGCCGGTCTTCCAGTTTGACTGCCATCTATTTAATTTGAAATATGTCACTCAGTTTGGTCGTAAACTGTTGCCACAATAAATTCCACTAGCAATGAATCGGCAAATTTTTTATGAACGTCTTACCAAGCTTAATTTATAATTTCCAATCCGGCTTGTCTCTTGGAAACTGAGCGGTTACAGATGCATACTTAAATAAGGCAGGTTATTCTTTGAAACCATAATCATGCAGACATTAACATTTTCTAACATTTTATTTAGAAGCACGGAATCTTAAAAAATTACATTTTAAATTTGCTCATATCTAGATATTCGTCCCCCATCAATTGGTAAAACTTGGGATAAGTCCTATCTGCAATTAGAACCTTCGAGAGAATCGGTGAACAAAATTTCGTTAAGATTTTAAAATATTTATTTTAGCTTTGCTTTTTGTGGGCCTTGTATAGCAATGTCTAATTTTCTGGTAGTTATTTGTAAACTTCTTACTTGAAACCAAACCATTTTCTTGAGTTTTTTTGTATTGGATACAAAAATGTTAGCATTTGAAAATAACTTATTAACTGTTCCAGTCACGCTCACTGAGAGTGCGCTGTATCGTATGTAATACTTTTTCCAAGTGTGAACATTAGTATCGTTTGTAATACTTGTACAGAATGTTCAACAACTGCATTTCTATCGATAGCGGTTTACCCAATTAAGATAACGGCTAAAATTGTCTACTGATCGGTAAACGAGTGATAAGCCGGTACTAACCGAGCACAAATTAATTTAAGAAAATCAGGTTTATTGTGCTCGTCGGTTAAAATAAACGTCAGCAAAAAAGTAAAAAAAAAAACTGGTGTCAAACACGTTATTGGATAGAATCGATCGTAGATTCCTATGCATGTACTTTTTAAAAAGAACTACATATTTATCAGGACGATCGGATATACGGGAGCTACTAAAAAACAACTAGAAACTTGAAGATTGATTGTCTTGGCGCAAACTTGTTGATCGATGTTCCGCAAGACTGCCTTAACGAAACTTGGCACCTTGATTCCAATTTGTAGGACTCATTGTATCAAATGCATTTGTCACAATGCAAGATCAGATTTGTGAAATGTCACTATATATTTCAAGAATTTGATGAATACCATATTTTTTACAGGACTACAGCAAATGACCATCAGGTATAATTTTAAACAGTATTTTAATGTTAAATTTGCACCAGCTTTTAGCGCCGTAGTAGACTGAAAGACACCAATAGCATAGGGCGCCTTAATCTTTATTTTTAAAAGTGGACGAGCTCTATAGATGTTGTTTATTACAGGACTCCCCCCACCAAATCCGCTTAAAACACCAACAACCACCTCAGGTATGGGAGGAACTAAGCATGGTTGTATTTCGGTTAGACGAAAAACCGCAATGGTTCACTCGAATTCATTTATTCGACATGTTTATGACGTCACTCCTTTTCAATATCCTCCTGGGATCCCCCCATTTTTAGGTTTCATAATTGATTTCGATAATTTGATTGTACATTAGAAAACCAAGAGTTAAACTGTTGCAACAGTTTTATATGTTTATCGCTCAAAGTAAACTTTCTGGATTAACGCAACTTTACAACGTTAGTCCAAAGCAGACTATGGAATATTTTAAGCAATATTTCTTAAAAAAATAATAGTCTGGTTGGGCGTACACCGGGTCTTAGAAAATCGGGCTGCAATTAGCATATACAAAATGTGCAGATCCACTCCAACACAAACACGTCCTTATCATGATGGAGCGAAAATTTCGACTGAAAGTATCTTTTTGCGGTTTCCATGTATTTTTATTTGTCTGGGTAACAAAAAATGGTTGCCGAGGTTTGGCGGGTTTCAGAATAATTTATTTGTCATGGACAGCGCAGTGATTAAATTACTCGGTTGGTTGGTTAGTTTCTAAATTATTTGTCGAATTGACTGCTTCCATTTTGTGAGTCTTTTTTCTATTGAATTATTCTCTGGAATTGAGTTGCCAGTTAAAATTATACCGTATATGTAGTCAGCCGAAATCGTAAACAATCATTCTACTATCATTGAATAAGGAATATTATATCTATTGACCTGACATCTTAGAAGAACAATATAAAATTTATATTAGGATGAAGGAAGTTTTTGTTTTCGTCAGCATAATAAGGGGAACTAATAGGGGATATTTATTTTAAACTGTCCTTTCTAAAAGAGTATTGAGACGTGTGGAACAAGTCTTGTCTCATCTTTCAAGTCCATAATCACATGGTCTTAGGAGGCTAGCCAATTTTTGTAATTTATGATCAATCCTCAGTCCTTTAATGGTTTAGTTGGGACGTTCTAAGTAAAATGCTCCCCAGAAACGTACATGTATTTCGCTAATCTATTTTTCACTAAACCTCTAACAGACAGCCCAATTCCACATTATTTGTAGTTTTATGACGGGGCGATTACATTGCATAACTGTGGTTGGGTTGGGGGGGAGGGGATCATGACGACGTGGAAACCATGTAATAGACAGGTTAGCAATTTTGTCTGGCGCCGATTTCCAAAAGGCGAGATAAATTTATTCTGCTGCTTGATTTATACTACTAAGTCACAGTTTACTTCTTTTGATGACCGATAACATCTTTAATATCTTGTTTACAACTTGAGCTTCTGTGTTTGATTAAGATTAGCCCATTCCCTTGTAAATTTTGGATGGAAATGAGATGCACATAATTAGGAGGGACTGTTTTTTAAATAGCTTGACGATTATTCACATTATCAGCGGAGCATTGAGCTAAAATACTTGTTCTGTTACAGAAAAATAACAACTATTGAGCTATTGTCACAAAAACAAAAGATTTGTTGCTGGTGAGGGCGAGGATCAGTAGATTGTGGCGTTTTCCAGGTGGACTCCCTTTTTTCTTTCTTTCTAATTGTAATTTATTTACTGTCCACTTTCGCATTGCTGTTTGTGTCCAGAAAAGAAATTCATCTTGTATGAAGTAAATCTGATTCCACCTGATTTTTGCTAGTAACCTACCTGTACGCATGTCTCCACATTGACAACACAAACTCGTATGCCGAAATTGTTATCGAAAATTTGAGGATATATCTTTTGTTGATTTATGAGATTGTGCCGGCAGAACTTTCGGCATCATGACATCGCATTGCGAGCGTAATTTAATCACCTAGTTTTAAAGTTGGGGTGAGGTTGAACACTAAAAAGCCTTTGTACGGGTCTTTGAATTAAAATGTAATCATAAATTTCTTGCAAGTCACCGAAAACGTTTTAAGAATTGTGGTAAAATCACTAATCTGCAAGTCTCATCCATTTGCAGTGCCAAGTTTTGGCGATTACAGGATTGTAAATTGCAAATGTAAAGATGGTCCAAAATTGTAAGATGGACGGTTCTTATATTGTAATAAACACCCATTCCCCCCCCCCCCCCGATATTGGTAAATTTGATTATTTTTTCCTATTTCAGAGCAAAACTCGTGATTCCTGCAATGGGGTCAAAGGAAAACGCCAAGAATACTTTTATGGAGGGCCACTAGGAGCACTGTTACTTACCGTGGGGGTTCCTGTTCTTGTCTTAAGTCTGAATCTCATCAGCCGAAAGGTACAACAATAACAATTTAATCAATACAGCCACTTCATTTTTGTCACGACGTTGTTTTTCTGAATTAGTGTTTTACATATTTTCAGGAGAACTGCACCATATTTCAGTTGCCCCAATTTCCCTCGCAGTGGTCGGATTATTTCGATCTCAATGTCATGCTGGTTTACGCAGGTTGGGTGGCTTTCCAGCTGGCCCTTTTCCTAATGCCGGTTGGGACCATCGTCTTTGGTCTGCCACAGAAAAACGGACAATGTTTGCAGTACCGCTGCAATGGTAAGAAATATACAAAGAATGTGATGGTACAAGAACTGTGAACTGATTCGAATAGTGCGTCATATTTACCTTATACAATACATGAATGACGCTTCATTATCAACACACACATTGCTCTTGACAAACTTTATATTTTACTTTTCTGTCTTCGGTCAGGATTCTTAGCGTTTACCATCACTTTTTTGGTTCTCCTGGCCATGATCTACCTGGGAATTCCACTGGAGTTTGTCTATGACAAACTGTTCACTTTCCACATCACGTCCATCATTTTTTCCTTCACCACGGCGGCCATCTTGTATGTCAAGTCCTTCACCGCTTCCAAATCGAACTTAAACGATCGGGCGAACACAGGTTTACAGTCGTAATTTCACAAACCGTTATTGTTTCCGTGTTTATTTAATTTTAATTGTAATTTTAAAGAGCGGGTGAACATTTCTGGGAACATGAAAAATCATCTAAAAAATCATTAGTGATTCGTCAGATAACCGAAAGGGGAATAGACATTTGATGTCACTGTCAATTCTTTTTCTGTGCATCCATAGGCAGTGATGTGTACAATTTCTTCGTCGGTCGAGAAATTAATCCCCGGATTAGAAATGTCGATCTGAAAACATTTTTTATGCTTCGACTGGGAGTACTCGGTTGGGTAAGTACAATAAATCTTATTATCTGTCCTTCTTAATCTCAATCTTATCTATCCTTATAAAAAGAAATACGGGTATCCCAGGACTCGACTGGGAGCAAGACGACGATTCTTTTTATAATTATAAAAAGACGACATTTATCTTGTATATATTTGTTTTTCTGCGGTACATAGTTAGTTTTTAAGGCGCTGCCTATATTCTACTATGGTACAGTTAACGATATATCATACTATTTTTTTATCTATCCTAACTGAAAGTTTCAGTTACTTCGACGATGTTTCAAACAATGAAGTGTATTGTGTGATTGCTTGATGGCTGGGGCAGCACGCTTCGTATAATGGCACGAGTGAATAGGACAACAGCTGAGGCCATGGGGAGGGGGATCACTACTCACAATATTTTAGGTCCCGAATTTTAATTTCTTTCAAAGATTCCATTTTTTTATCACTTGAATACAAAGTTTTAACGTCTGTCTTGATGCGAGACTGAACCATTTCTTAAGACGTCAATTACTAAATATGACCATCGCTTGTTTTCATCCTCAGTTGGCAATGGATCTGGTCACACTGACCAAGGATTATACTCTTCATGGTCACGTGTGGACGGCGGAATTGATGTGCTGCTTCGGCCAGTTTGTTTACATCTGGGACGCGCTCTTTTTTGACGTATGGCAACTTTTATTATTTTTGTGTTCACCATTTTTGCTACTATCAAAATACAACTTATGAAATTAAAAACATAAAAATGTCAAATTAATTGCATTGCTGAATCGCAATTTCGAATTCCCTCTCTACATTGTTGCTTTTCTTTTTGCTTTGGGTTTATCTAGCTAATTCACTCAACTATCTGAACAAAAAAACAAATTCTTTTATTTTGACAATATTATAAGCTAAACATGCCCACAGAGGAACAATCAAAAACGCTTTTTTGCCGTCGTAAGGGCATTTAATGATTAATTTAAAGAAAATAATCAGTTGTGTGAGTTAACATTGTTTATCAGACATTTCCGACGTTAATTGCTAAATAATTATTTAACAAACTAAATTACAACGTACGAGACAACCCCTTTTTCGAAACGACCTTTCTGAGAGTCGCTGGACAATGCGACTTTTTTTTACACAAGAAAAATAAAATAGCGATTGATATGCTGGGCAAAAAGATGGTCGCCCTACCAATATTCCATCAATCATTATCCATCTACGTCATAAGCATTTCGGTTTAAATGTTAAAACTTTTCTGGCTAGGAATCGCTGCTGGCCACTCGAAGCGTCACCAACGAGGGTTTCGGCTTCATGTACGTTTACGGTACCTCAACGTTGGTCCCGTTCATCTTTTCCATGTGCCCAAGGATCATCATGGAGCAACGCATTGAAACAAACGAGACAGTCATGATTCTGCTCTTCTTTTTCAATGGTACGACACAAAAGCAGCTTCTAGGCGCTCAAATTATTCCTTTGCCGAAGTGGCAAGCAGCTGTACAAACATATAGTGTTTTTCAGTTTAATCTGGCCTAGTTTTGGTCATCACCCATTAGTAAGAACGGTCCACTGTCCACTTAGACGTTTGTCAAATGGAATGAATTTTGCATACATATCACACAAAAGCACTATTTGAAAAACTATAACTTCAAACCTTTTTGGAATTTTTGGTGACCTGTCATAGGCGTGTACACAATTATTTTACCTTTCTCGCTGGGCAATGCAGTTGAAGTGGTTGAACAAAATCTTCCTTGGGCTTTGGGCACTGAGAAATTGGTTAGTGGTGGACAGGAACAGGATCGAACAACACTGGTAGACAACTACCAGTCCCACTCTGGTAGAGATGCAAAAGTTCTTCTTGTGTGATAACCCTAACCAGACTCGGCTAATTGTTGGGAGCACAGCAAAATCCATTTTCTTAAAGTTGAGATGCACTTGGATTTTCACCTATCGTTGCACAGAATTTATCACCAGTTTTGAATAAGAAGTTCTATAACAAGCGAAAACTTTTGGAGAATTATAGGGAATTATAGAGCGTGACAAATCCAAGCCACCCTGTTACAGCTGCTAGAGACGTCACCAGTTATTCTTAGTAAAATTGTGGGTAGATGGCGCCACACACACAAGGAGGCGCCAGTCATTGGCTAAAAAAATGGACCAAAGTCAGGGGCGAAGGTCACAAGAGGACAAACAATCTAAAGAATAAAGCGATCGCCATCACCGCCAAATGACTGACCTCACATTCTGCCAATTAACCTTGAGTTACTACTTGACACATCAAATTATTATTTACATGTCAGTGCGACGCTTTGTATTTCCAATTTCCATTTCATTTTGCCAAAGAATAAAATTTCAAATATCTTGTATTTTTCTTCTCCCCGTGCATTTTAATTACATATTCCCGGTTTCCTATGTAGTTTTGTGGTTCGCCGGAATAAAATATATTTTCGTTGTTCTTTTTAGTGTTCGGCTACACAATCTATCGTTTATCGAACACGGAGAAGGAAATGTTTCTGCGAGATCCTGGCCACGTAGATGTTGCAAGTACGTGAAATGCCAACCCGTTATCGGCAATCGACAAGCGCCACTGGTCTGGCGCAACATTATTGATGAGAAATTTGACAATTGACATTTCAGTTTAGGAATTCGAAAGGGCGTGGAGTTATCTTAACTATATCCCCAGGCCTTATTAGGCCGACCTATTAATTTTTTTTAAAGAGGCGCAATACCGTGTGCCTCACCATTCACGAAACATGTTTGCCATGTGAACCAATCGGACAAAATGACATTTTTGTAATTAATTATTGGAAACGATCGAATACAAGATAATCATGCCGCATTGTTAAACAATTTTAAAAATATGGCCAGCAAGCTTTTTATTTCAATTTCGTCCTTTTAGAATTCCAGTCCATTCCAACTGACGGCCCACACAGACTCTTAGTCGACGGCTGGTGGGGTTGGTCCCGACACCCCAACTACTATGGAGATTTTCTAATCGGTCTAGCTTGGTGTGGATACTCTGGTGAGTATTCAACAAATATCAGACAACCGGTAATCAATTTCTCTAAATCGGTTTTCTATCATTTCATTTATTTCTACCACCATTATTATGTTACCGCAGGCACCGGGTACGCTCTGACTTACACCTACAGCGTGTACCAAGCGATCTTCTTCCTGTACCGCGCCCGTCAACAGGACGTGGTCAGTCGAGAACGCTACGGGGACGCCTGGTCCACATACACTGATAAAGTGAGACACACGCTCATCAAGCGAATCTTCTGATTGGACAGGTGGCGTGTCTTTCCAAGTTACTAACTAAATTATTATTATAAAAAAGTATTCACAAGCCCATGGCTCATATCAGATTAACAATCAAAATAATATATTCATTAATATAATTTTGTTATCTAACATTCATGCGATACGTGGTGTCCACCGGAGTGTGATCAGAGGTGTAACTAAAAGTGGTAGAGTTCGAAACTGTCCGAAAAATCGGGAATACCTGGAAATATATGTTCGGTGGCCACGCAGTTTGGCGAATTGCTTAATTGACCCAAATCCACTCTGAATTAGCTCTTACAGTGGATTAAATTGATTTGTTAAGACGCCGATGTGCCTTTTATTTTTTGCCATCGCCTTATTATTATGGTGACACTTATTTTTGATAAGTCGGATATACTTTTTATTTTTAATAATAAAACTTGTAAAGAGTAAACATCTTGGGTTTATTTCGTGTTCATAATTATTTTACTTTGGTACTATCATTTGTTGAACTCGATTCTGTATAAGGTAGCTGACCGATAACAATTAGAATATATGATTCTAAAATAAAATCAGCTTTCCCAGTCGCCGGGGTTTCATCGAAATAGATTCACGATTAACAATTTATAAAGTCGAACGATTAACTTGAGACTCACATGGCGATTTTGTTTCACAAAGGCAACAAATCGTCACCAAGCTCTTCGTACTGGAATCCTTCGTCCAAAAGATTCGATCGATTCTGCGCCGACGTCTTCGGTCTCGCAAGTCGGTCACCTATCGGGTCCGAATAGTCTACCAAGAACAAAAAACGAGACCGGTTTCCCCAGGCGTTTTTGCATTTACTGAAATCGTCAAAATGACAAAATAATTCAAACTTGCTAGTTGAATGCGAGACTCACCGCTTGGATTCGATTGCTTTGGTGCATCTTTTCCACCGCTAAAAACTGCAGTCTGCGATAGGAAAGAAAAGCGAGGGCAATAAGTAATAAGCAATAAGTTCCGGAAACATTTTCAAATTCCACATCAGAAATAGAGAATTGTGATTTGCAGTTTACCTGAGATTTCAGCGCGTTGGCCTGCTCGGTTTTGGCTAGCAGCACCCCATAGTCCTGAGCCTCTTTCAGTCCCATGTCAGAACAGAGGCGAACCAAGAATTTAAGGCCTGAAGGAAAGAATAATAAAAAAATCAACATATTTGAAAATGTGTGTCTTTAAATTTGTCTGGCTGGTACCAATTGACGAATTTGTCTTGTGAAAAACGTTGATGCATCAAAATCTAAGTACCGCATTCTTCAATAATTAACACCTTGTCAGTGACATCGGGATTCAATTTCAAAATGCCACTCATAGGAAACCGAGCTTGACATGGTTACTTTGACCTTTACCAATCATTTGAAAAGTCCCAAATCGCAATCGCATCATTTAAATACAATTTGTAGTTTACATGTTAAATCGAATTATAACTCGAATTAAATTTTTGGTTCCAATCATTCGTTAATAAAAAATGAATTATGTGCCACTCACACTCAACATTTCCCGGAAATTTGTGATGCGTGATGCGATATGTTTGTAGCGCCCTCTGGTAGTTGCCACTGCGTCGGTGGCAGCTGGCGATCATCAGTTGCCACTTCACTTCGTTCGGCCTGCATGCAAGAAAATTACAGTATTAATACAGCAAAATACATAGCAAGAGATTTTCACTTGAATCGGTAATTAATTAGACACTCAATTTGCCAAAGGTTTACTATTTTTTAAACAAATAATGAAGGAACTCACTGAATGAGTGATGCGCGTTCAAAGTAGGCAATCGCTTTCTCATAGATTTCGGAATCTACGAAATAAGCGCCGAGCCACGAGGCCACCTCAATTTTGGACGGAAAGTATCTGTACGACTATTAAAAATTAAAAAAAAGTATTGCAGATTCGGTAAAGATTTCATTTATTGGTCAGTCAGCACAAATGGAATGCAATTTCAACTCACATCATTGTGGTAATGGAACGCCTGTTGCTTATCCCCTTGACTCTCGTACAACTCGCCGAGCCGTTGCAAGCATCCGGGATCCGTAGGCACCAGACTTAATATTTGGAGATACCTTCGATGAAAAGAAAACATTTGGTAAATTGAGTTTCAAGAAATGAAACGATAAATAAAATGGAAGCAAAATTTTCCCCGACAAAGGGTCTACGGACATGTAAGTAAAAAAAATGAAACGACATGTGTTAACGAGAACCACGTACCATTCCAACGCCTGATCCTTATGCTGTAGCAACTCGCAAAGATTGCCCAGCTGAAACAAGGCGTTCGGCTGGTGAGGCAGAATAGCGTTGAGCTTGCTGAAGGTGTCCAAAGCCTCAGAGTATCGTCCAAGCTGCTTCTGCGTTAGACCTAGTCGACATCGAGGAATACAAATCTTGTTATTGTCGAACACCATCAGTCTCATTTTTAAGTTTTTGTTCCCGTCAGGTAAATGCAATGCCACCCAAAGAAATTAACAAGTTATGGTTTTTTATTTGAATTTTTTTATGCAATTTCCCATAAAGACTTACAAAACTTTCGATGTGTTGCGATTGTGACATTGCGATGTGTTGGCGAGAGTGCAGGAAATTGAATTAAAATAAAAAAATAAAAATTACCGAGGTTGAAGAGAGCTTCGACGCAGGTCGCTTCAATGACCAGCGCCTCCCGAAAGTGGTCGGCGGCTTTCTGCAGTTCACCTAACTGGAACAAACAGCAACCCTTGTTGACCAGTGCTCCCGGGTTGTAGTGGTCGGCGTTGAGCGCGACGTCCGCGTACGTCGTGGCTTTATTGGTGTCGTTTTGCTGAAAAAGATCCGCAAAAATGAATAGAAATAAATAAATTAATTAAAATACTGAGCACAAAGACGAGCTACCCTCAAAACACTCAATAATATTTAAAATATATCGATTGAATGAAACTATTTCGAGTATTTTGCATGGATACAAATCAGATCAGCTGTCAAACTCAGTGGAAAGCACAAAACGCATACTTACCAACAAATAGAGAAAGGCCAAGTTAATGGCTGCCGTACTGGCAACCTTGGCATCCTTTTTGCGTTCGAATCCTTGGAAAGCTTCGATGGCCATTGCGAATTCACGCTGCTTTAGGAACATGATTGCCTTGTTCATCTCTAACTCGTAAGCCAGTTCAACGTAGGCGGTGTCCTTCAAAGCCTCGACACACCTAATAGGGATTTAATAACTTTAAAATTTAATTCCAGTTCATTTGAAATTGACATCGTTAAACGCAACACGAATTAACAGAAACACAATAAACAAAGCATTCCAATGGGGCGTTATGTTTTCGGATCACTGGCTATAAAGGTTAAACTTTCAGCATGATGAGTACTAATTCAATTTGGCTAACCTTCCCTGAAATCTTCTATGAAATCATGGATAATGTTTTAGTTACTACGGATTGCATGATCTATGAAGTCGCAATTGAAAATGCGAACCTACCATGCAAAACCGGCTGTAAGCGACGTATCAATCACAGGGGATATTAGTTTGGCGGCCATCAAAATACACCACTCCGCTTCTTGTTTCCTGAAAACAAGAGTGACAAAAACACATTAAAAAAAATCTGATGACAAAAGGTAACGTAAATTTACAAAAACTATAAAAATCCCACTTTAAAAAAAGATTATCACAAAAGTTCTCTCACTTGTTTCGTTCCACTCTCTGGAGGTTGTCATCTTTGGTGACTTCCTGAAGTGCTTCAAACTGGGAATGGTTCTGTAAAAAAGATACACATGGCCTTTTCTAATCACAAATCCACGAGGCAAGGACCGCAAGGTCACCTGGCGTCAGTACCTAATTTAACAAGCACTCGGTATCAACAAGAATCGGTGCGCAAGAACAAACCTGGATGGCTGAACTGTGACGTTCCTCTCCCTCGGCGGTCACGTCCAGCCGCGTCTCCACCAGTTTGGCGAACCCCTTCTTCATGTTGTCCTTGTCATCCAGCGCGAAGAAGCACAGCAGCAGATTGAGCCCGGACTTGAAGTCGGGACTCTCCCCCATGATGTACTCGAACGAGGTGATGGCGTCGCCGTACTTACCCATCTTCACGAACAGTGCGCCGATATTTTGCATGATCTTGATGCTGGCGAAACGACATACGGACTGCGACATTGGAATCGACTTCCACCCAAAGATATGGAACAGTAGAGCGCACAAACCGAGCTGTTCCTTTTAACATTGCGCAACGCGTTCTTCCCAAATGACGCGGTGGTGGATGCTATCTCCACCAGAGAGCAGCCAGCTACCGAGCGCCCGATGCGACGGAATCACCTGAGCACCCGCCCGGCTTACGATTCATGATAAATCGATCTCAGGACGATGGAAAGTCAACCACCATTGTGCCACCGTGCTGGGCTCACGCAGAGGTCGATTAAATTCAGGAATCTTACGACCATCAGCCACGCTCGTGACCATTGGCCAAATGGGGAGCAGTTACTCTTTAATTTTGAATGAAAAATTATCACGATAGAGATGTTTGAGATTGATTCAAATCGATAATTTTCATTTAGAACGCATTTTGTGAAATCCCTCTAAACACTTAATTTGAATATGAAAATAAATCTCACCGCAGCTGCTTGTGAGTGTTGGGAACTTGGTCAAGCGCCATTCGATAGAATTTGATGGCCTTAGCGTAGTGTCCAAGCTTCACGTAGATGTTGCCCATATTCACCTTGAGACGACCTGCAACAAACGATAGCAGAAGGCAGAAACACAATGAAGGATGTAAAAAAGAGGGAGGTTAGGGGATAACAGAGTGCTGAAGATTATTAAGTGAATCACCAAATCTTGAAGACCAACCTGTATTTTGGAACAAACGATTTCTCATGATGATCTGGTAGGTGTTGAGCGCTTCCGAGTACATCTCGTTGGCGGTGTACTGGCAAGCCAGATTAAACAAGACCTGCAATATACAAAGGGGCATGGCGATGTCTCTTTCGTTTCAAATTCAAGATTGCCACAATTAAGATGCCGCTCTCTGAGATACCCGAAATCGAGAAATCATAAAACTCACGATAAATGCCAGATCCAAATTTGGCTGGTCCGCTAGTCCAGCCTGCTCACGGTGTCTGACGACTACCCGCTCCTTCTGAGTGGCCTCCCTCGCTTTTTCCAAAGACTTTGAAAAAAAAAATTAACAATGTCATTTCATAATGTTCAGGAAAACAATTTCAGTCAACAATTATTGATGCCCAAAGGCTGTGCAAATAACCATACATAAATATACATTACCAATTTGTAGTTTTTTGTGCTCTGGGCGAAACAGCTTTCCTCGACCAGCTCGGTCACTTTCTTTTCCAATTGACGCACTTTATCCTCGGGACTAGATAAAGGTGGAGAAAAATTAAGACAAAAATGAAGGTTCAAACTTATTTGATGAAAAAGAAACACATTTTGTGAAATGCTGTCAATAGAACAGAGGCAAGGTGGACACATGGAAAAATTGTTCCATCTACTACAGATTGTACATGAGGTAGCGTATTTTATTTTTATAAAAACAGTTATTGGCTTACCTATCTTCATTTTCCTCAAACGAAACACGCTTGCCGAGAGTCTTTGAGTTGCCGCTTAGTGGATCGAACGATTGTCCTGAAATTGAAACGGGAACGTCAATTACAATTAAGCACATTGGCAGGCGTTGTGTTGTGCCCCTTTTTCTTACATGTATTTCAATCATAATCTCCACAGAAAGTGTTGATCAGTTAAAGCGATTTGTCAAATCCATTGAAATACACCCAAGAAATGACGACGTGTATTATGTCAATGCGCGTCAGGCCAAAGGAGAGGCCCGCGATTGTCTGAACACATGTACACCAACCTCGATTTCCTCGAGAGGAATAGCCCATGCCTCGAATCGCCGTCATGGGGCGCAAAGCGCCGCCACCATCGTCAAGCGCTGCTGTCGTCGTTGACGTTTGCATTCTGCCTTTGGACGATGCCAGAGCTAGACTAGTATTTCTGCCGACCTACGGGAAATGTAAGTCAAAAATAAGAAAGATGGACAATATTAGAAAACGAAATTATTGAACGGACACTTTGTAAATGAACATTATTATTATTCCTTTTTAAAGGTTTGAAATTGCAAATTAACTTATTTTTGAAAATTTGTAAAGATGAATGGGAAATAAAGTGAAATTGTCGAAAGTCTGGTTGGTTTTTACATATAAACCGTTCCGTGAAACTCGCAATTACTAGATTTTAAAAAATTGTAACGTCATAAACTGTTATTCACCTGCAGAACATCCTGGCTCGTTCTTCTTCCAGACCACCTGTCCGACGTCACCAAAGGAATCTTTTGGCTTTCCTTCCACACCTTCAATTCCAGCAACAAAACAATTTAAATGTTTAAAAGATCGAATTGCAAAACATTGACGAGCAAATTGATAACGTATTCTAATCGACCCTTAGCGAATCTTGACAAACCATACTTGATACCCTTACTTGCTTGATAAATTGTTTGGCAAACGCTGCACATTGAATGAAATGGAAGTTTTATGTTCACTTTTAAACATGGTACATTTGTATCATGCACGAATTTGAATGTGTGAACGTGCTTTTGTTTGCTTTGACCTTTGTGCTTTTGTAAAGTTGCAAGCTCAATTGTAAGTTGACAACTTAATGTATCGATCAAGTTGTCAATCGGAACACTTATTATGTGAACTATATAATGCTTAAACTTGTTGGTGGTTGGTTATGGGAAGTTGGGGGAACCTAACGAGATGAAAACGCCCCAATAACGTCACGTGTAGTCAGACAATGGAGCGTTCATGATCCTAGGACCTACTCACTAATTTATATTAAGTATTCATTACTTTTGATTGTGCGTTTAACAAAACTTTGGCCTAAAAATTCAATTCCATGGAGTAGGCCTAAGTGTTTCCCTTACTTGCACATTTTGGGCCTCGTCGTAACCAGAGTACAGGTCGTCTTCGGAATTTGCCAGATGAATTAGTTCCATTTCCACCAACAGGGACACTTAATAAATCAATACATCTCGCAATTTATCCGTCTTTCTTGGTGTAATGTCAAAATCTCACAATATAATAACAAATAATCACCATGGCGACCACCATTAATCACGCTCCAAGAAAGTGTGCGATGAAAATGGGCGCGTTGATCCTTCAAGATTACAAAACATGATCTTAACGCGACCATTCAATGACATACCCTAGCCTCAGTTTTACGGAAACCGAACAGATTTAGGAGCGCTTACGTCACCTCCGTATGAGCTTCTATGGCGGGATTTTTGAAGCTAGTTAAAATTTCCAATAACAAATATTTTTTTTGCAAATAAAAACTGGCATAACACAAAATTATCTGCAGTTCATTTTGAGAAAAAAACATCAACATATTTTAATCAAGGTTGTTATTTTTTTATTATCCAGTGAACCACATATCGGGTTGTTGCTATTACAAGGTGCAGGACAACATTTTCGGGGCAAACATGACATAATGTTCAAAAAGTCAAACACCAATAACATCATTTTTTTATTAGAAAAAGTTGGTTGAAAACGTCTAACAAGGTTTCGCTCTGCCATTACATTTGCTTACAAATCTAAAGACTTCACAAATTACATGAAATTGGTTGATGTATTGTTTCCAATTAAACACTTGTCAAGTTTGACTAGGACATCACACCTGTGTATTTTTTAAAAACAGTCGGGCAGCTATACCTTAAAGTAAAAAGTATTTTAACTTTGGAAAAGTCTCAACACTCTTTCATGTTAGAACATTTTCGATTTGTAAATATACTTGTGGCAATTTAAACACTGGACATAAAATAACGGAAAACCCCGAATTAAATCTACGCTTATATATATATACCGAATAATACACGTATATACTCGTATATATATATATATATATGTATATAGAAGACATTTATCAAATGCAGTCACACATCATAGGTCATCTAAAACAATGATCGTGGAAATTAATACTACAAAGATCTTTTTTATAGGCGACATATGGGATAATTCTCATTTCAATTATTATTCTATATAATAATCTCTATAGGCTCTCCTAGAAAACAAATGGAATAACAACAAATGACTTACGACTCGCTATAATCTCTATGGGGGAGGATCTGCTTCTACAAATTCTACAGTTCGACAGAGTCGTTTACACATCTACATCTACAAACACCTGCTTTCTTTTTTTTAATTTTTTTAAATTTTGGAATGCCTCAACTACACTAAAATTCTTAGGCCTACACACACGTGCGCATATAGTTTTGGAACACCCTGTACTGACATCGTCGAGTGCCACTAACTCCAGACAAAATACATCAGACTCTACTCAATATGCTAGAGTCAAATCTCGAGTCATCGTGATTGCATAGACACCTGCCTGCCTGAATCAAATTGAAAAAAAAAACCCTGAAAAACGCGACACAAATATTTATGGTATATTTCAGATTCAATCCACCCTGATCGGACCACAGGATACCAGTCAATAGTCTTGATTCTGATTACATGAACAAGCCAGACAAACAAAAATCATCAAATTCTCCTCAATCAAATATGTCAGGCGAGAAAGACTATGTCAAAATACACACAGCACACTCGTGATCTGTATTCCTTTTAATCTAATAGTAAAAATGTAATTGAAAAATGATTGATTAAACGGAACTCAAAATAAAGGGGTATTATTGCTTGTCGACAAATCCAACGTGTTCCAATAAATTTTGTGCCTAACATTGTGTTGTGCACGGAACAAAATTCTTGGAAGTTATCTAAGTTCGGTTCCCCAATTTCCGGTTTTAACAGACCCGAGAATGATGCTGGACCAATAAAACAAGCACGGCTTTCTTTAAGTCCCCCAAACGGACAAGATTAGCGGCAATTACATATACTCTGTATTTTGCTTGCGGGGAAGACACAATGGACTAGATACACAATGTATGTCTGATTAGTTATTGGTCACAAGAAACTAAGAAAAACAAGGTTTAACTGAACGATATGCATGCGTAAAAACAAACGATTTTGCGTCAGGATAAACTTGACACTTATTTTGACGTAACCTTCTTTAAAGGCAATTAAATTAGAACACAAAATATTTACTGATCTGGAGCGACTGTGTTCCTGAGCAGAATTTATTCTTTTTGTTCTAACTTCCGTGAAAACCGGATGGCTAAATTGATTTAATCTAGAAAAAAGTGTATAAAAATTAATAGAATCACGTAAATAGAGAAAAATAATGTTAATCGAATCGGCAAATTGTGCAGTCATAAATCCTATCTTCTTTGCTACATTTGAAGGATCATTTTTGCAGGTCAGGCAAGTGTTCTCAACCAACAAATTGTGCCATTTGTCTTCTTTCAATTGATTAGAAGATTGATCGAACTTGGGGTGAGGCACATTCATTCAACAACAGTTGCACCTGAACTTATAACACCCCCAATTATTCCTTGCACGCATGATTATTAGTAGGAATCGATATTATATGTTAATCATTTATCGATGTTAAACAACCAGACAAAAAAATAAATCTCTTCGATACGAGTAAAAATCGTGGCTCGATATGACGTTCAACAAAAATATGGCAGTTCCAGCTTCTAGCACTTGTCTCAATCTACGGGGAGGGGAGGGGAGGAAAAAGATGTACCTAATTTGTACGAAGAACAAACCAAAATCTCTGAAAAAATAAGAACACCTTATTCGCGTTTGATCAGCAATCAAAAAGAAACCATCGGAAGACCAAACTCGTAAACTCAGATTTTACATTCTTCAGTGTCGTCGTTTAAATATCAATCGATCCAAATAATTGTGCTACCAGTGACTCTTCTTTTCAATGTTTCACAATTTCACATTCACTCATTTATTTCCTCGACCATTCAATTGTTAACGGCAAACTCACGCTTCAAATGAAGGCACCCTTACATTTTCAACAATACTGTTTTACCGGTTCACACTCAGTCACCCAAATAATGTTGGAGGAACGAAAATTGGGAACACCAACAAGGCACAAAGATAATGTTATATTTATGTACATTGGGGGTGGGGCGCCTTCCTAACAGGTCACTCGAAAATTGCGACCAAAAAAACATGTCAGTTGGCATCCAATACTCAATAACCTTCCAGCCCGTGGTCACAACGACCCAGTTATTAAACAGACTGCAAAAATTAAGCTTTTCCCAGATTCCGAAATCCAAACCCAATAAATCAATCAGCCGACTAGCAAACCGCACAAAATGTAAGACGCAGAGAGCATCAATCACCAGCGAAAGTAAATCGAACATTTTACAGAATTACGCCAATTGTGTCATTGGGAGAAGAGCGCACACACACCCTGGTTAACCGATAGAGAACGATCCCCCATTTCGTAATAAAAGTGTGCCTGGAAACTGATGTCAACAAAGATTAAATCATCCATTCTTTGAATGAAAATATACTGTATACTTCGTGGCACATTTGCACGCCCTCTCACCATTCAGCTTCATTCATTTATTGCTCGTCAAGAGACTATTTACAAAGTCAATGATAGAAATTTGGATTGGTAGTTTAAGGTGTCGACCACATGACCGTTGCGTGTCAAACGTCACATTCCGGCGCACCGAAAAAAAAATAACCATCATTAATATAACGACCTTCCTTCCATCAATCGCTGACACTACATGCAAGACTGCTTTCAGCAAATTAAACTAGCTTCGATCACGGCGATCATACCCAATGAAATAATGGAAAAGGAAATGGGTCAGGTAAACTATCTACATAAAACTTTAAAGAGGGTGATGTCATAAACGGACGGGCAGTTGGGAGTCTCAGAATAATTCGAAGAGGGTTTTTGTCTGCTCAATAAAGTTTTAGCTGCCCAATTCGTAAGAAGCGCCACGTTACGACGATGATTCTCTACCAGGTATGTATAAATTAGCCTGACAACTTAAAACGTAGATAATTTAACAGCCGTGCACCTTTCAATTTCAAAACCTTTGAAAGTAAAAAATGCTGTTGCCACCAATGTATTAAAATGAATCATCGTTGCCCTTCCGAAATTTCCGCCAGTCATGAACTTTTGGAGAAGCAATTTTACAGCGACTGATCAGAGAACAACCATCAAAGCTCTGAAACGCAACATCTCCAGAGCACACGCATTCATCAAGACAACGCGACAGTCACATTAACAGTGCGAGACCCCTAACGTGTCTGCATTGCCGACAGTCGGCCTCCAACACGATTGAGCCATCACCGGCCACTTCCGATGGCCTCGCAAGGCAGAAGAGTGCGCTCGAGACCACGGCTAACACACCCCCGAACCCTAAAAAAAAACCGGAAGCGCACGAAAAATATCAGCAATCGGATGACCCTGAAACCACGATACGGGCACAAAAAAAAACTAACTCGAATATGAACTCAACGACAAAACCACTACCCGTTCCACGCGATCCAGGAACTCACAAAACATGATTGGTGACCACAGGTGTGCACAACACTAGAATAAAATGAGAAAAATAAATTGCGTCCACAATATCTAGAGAGGCGGGGCAGGAAAAGGCTGGCTACCACGTAGAACATACATAATTCTCATATCACAAATGACAGCTACAGCTAGGCACAAAATAGGCGTGTCGCAATCCCCCGTTAACCGTGCTCACCCAAAACAAAATTAAAACGTATTTTCTAAAAAAAAAAAATTTGACGATATAATATGGGGGCGCGGCAGGGGAAGGAGAACAACCACATAACTAATTCTACTAAACGATAAGTGACTATGGAGAGGCTATGCGATCGGAGGGTTGCCAGAGTAGCAGTCGAACGGAGCGACGCTTAATAGGCTAGGAGTAAAACACGATTCTATCAGACCACCAAGATTTGTCTTCAGTTTGATAGAACGAGACGTTCATTGGATAGAACTGGATTGGAAACTAACCTAGTGGCCAACTTCTGAAAAAAGAAACAGTAGCTTGGACTACGTTCCAATAGCTTCATTAATAAACATGTCGTGATTTAGACAATAACCTCTAGCAAATACTGTCTAGAAATTGGTCATGTCAAATAGTGATCATTTATTTGATGGCTCATTTTTCATACACCCGAGTTTTTGCGTTTTGCGTTCAGAGATTGTATAAACGCTTGACCCGGAAATGCATTCGCGGCGTAAAATAGAATCATAACGCACCCCATGAAATAGAGTTATGAACGGCCATTGCCATGCTGGTGTCACATGTGAACCATGACCAATCAAATTAAGGAAAAGTCAAAGAGCAATTTGTTAGCAGATCAAAGTCTTAGAGAAACTGAACAGCATTGACGCGCAACTCCATACGACTACTTTTCACCCACGCATCGGCTGAAACATCGGTTATTCGATTCGCGGCGCTAACTGAAGGGTTTCTAAAAAAGTAATGGCAAGCAAATTTATTTGACCTGACGCCACAATCTAATATAGCGTTTTAATATAGCTCATAGTCGACGACAAACTATCCAGGATGTGCTGCCGTTAACTTGGTCATACAAAAAAAAAAAAAAAGATTAAGCAACGAAAACGGCAACTGTGCTGCTGTAAGGACAGCTTTACCGTATACTTCAACCTCGGAACATAAGACAGAAAATTGAAAAACAAAAATAAAACAAAAATGGTAAGGTTACATTGTGTTTGACAAACCTAAATAATTATTTCGATTGATATGGACATGTCTGAAGGTTGGTGGATCAAGGGGGGGAAGGGGACGAGAACGGACTACGATGACATAACAAGACTCTCAGATTGTATCCACGGAGCTAGTCATCAGCCTTTCCTTTTGTTTCTACCTGGATGGTGCACGCCCTTCAGCGGCGGCGGCTCACGTGACGTCGCTTCATCTACTGGCCGAGTCTGTCTCCTCGACGACGGTGACTCCATCGACCAGCGATTCCGACTTCGTGGCGGCGCTGTCTTCCTCGGCGTCGGCTGACAAGTTCTTTTTCTGCGAGCGCTCGAATTCTACGCGGAAGTTCTCAATGTCCTGTTGGCTGCAGAACAAAAATTCAAATATTCCCAACATCATTTATCATAAGACTTAATTCGTGATACATGATCGTGATTCAAATGATTAAAAAGTAAGGATTCATAAACTCGGGTTTGCAAACTAACCTGATCTGGACGAAGAGGATGCCATTGATGACGTTGAGCATGTCGAGAACGCTGCCCATGGACGGTGGCTGGATGTGAATAGGAGGGAAGGAGGTTCCACCTATCTTGCCAGTGTAGATCTCGTTCATCTTCTTCTGCAGGATGACGGCCTGCTGAGTCAGGTGGCGTAGGCACTCCGAACTCTCCTTTGTCTTCTCGTGTTCCTCGCCCAGCTGCAGAAAGGTTTTACATGAATGAACCTTTCAAAGGAAATCGGCATTCGGGACTGAATTTTTTTATGAATCATTTTTTTTATAAACGTACTTGTTGCTTGTAGATGGCGTAGGTCTCTTTCTCCTTCTGTAATGCAGACCTGAAGTCACCCATGCATGATTGGGTCCGCGCCACCAAATGATATCCAACGGCGACCTTAAGACTCTTGGAGCCATAGAACCTGCGCAAAAGGTACAAGTACGTTCATATTAAGACATAATTATATAAATGAGGACCTATTTATTTTTACACACTTAATGTTGTAAGTCACATGATTGTTGAAAGAAAATAGATTGGCGCACCGGAAAAATTCAAGACTCACTTGATATTCAGCTGCAATGCTTTCTCTAGAAAGCGCAAGGAGAGATCGTATTCGCCGACGGCGTGCAACACCAATCCGATGTTGCTCTGTATAAAAATATTGTGCAAATCGTGATTTCACGGTTCCGAAAAATTCGCATAAAATGTTGTCACTACCAAAATAATGGATAGGAAAGAAGGCGAAGCACTTACATCGAGCAAAGCAACTTCGGGATGATTTTCACCGCACACCAACACGGCTAAGTAGCGAGCGCGGTAGAGCAGCTTGAGAGCAGTTGTGACTTGAGAGTTGGCGAAGCAGTACAGCGCCAGATGAGTCTGTTAAGTCCAATACAAACATAACACAGTTCTAAAAATGTATCTTATTGATTTCTGACTGGAAACTGAGCATGTCGAAGAAATCAACATTCACACAATTGGTCTTCGCACAGATGGCGCTTCTGAGACCTAGCATGCGCTGTCCTTGTACTCACGTATTCGGTGATGGTGTAGGGGTGGTCTATGCCGTTGACGCGCTCGCTCATGAGCACAGCCTTCTGCTGATAGGCCATGGCCTCGGCGTGGTCGCCCATGATGTAGTTGAGGCGGGCGAGCATGCGCAGGCACTGGGCGATCTCCGGATGCATGGCGCCGTACACATTGTTGAGCAGGTTGAGCGCCTCATTGATGAGCTCATAACCCTCGCGCAGGTAGCCCTGCTGGATTTTGCTCTGGCCAGTGGTATAGAAGTGGTACGCGTCCGTCGCCTAAACATACAACCATACATCATACCACCATTATACCCTACCATAACGTACCACAGGCTATGTCAACTAGTCATATTGAAATGACGCGCTGTTCAACAGTGCACTTACCCGCGGGTTGATGTGCTTGACCAGGGGGAAGATGTTGACTATATCCTCCTCTAGGAAGGCTTGTCGTTGCCGTCCGTCGAGAGCGTACTCGCGAAGCGAGATCTGAATTCCGGTTTTGAGGCAAAAGGAGCGTAGCAGTGAGATCTTCTGCAGCGAGTACTTTTCGCAAACGTAGTCCACGCCCTCGCCCACATCCAGCGCCCAGTCGTAGTAGGAGCGCAGGTCGGAGCGAAGTCCGCTCCACATTGATTTTGGAGTCATCGAAGCCCACTCGTTGCTGTCTACACACAAAAATAAAACCCAGTCGACTATAACAACTTTTTTTAACAAGGGGAGTTATAAATGAATTTATCTTTATTATTTGCTTATCGCAGTTTTTGATTTATAATTTCCTTAAATTTTACTAACAGTAATTACCAGGAAACTTGATCTTTTTAGAAATGGGTTACTAGTGTACAAAGTACATATTTGTCGTGATAGGTGGACGACAACTCAAAATACATATAATAATCTTTGAAACGAAAATATGTTTTTAAAAAGCTACCTTGCGAAACTGACGGGATGAAACGGTGCCGCCGCTTGCTTTTCCGCTTAGTCGATCGGCTGTGAAGCTAAATATTAAAAGAAACACAACTTCTTACCACCATTTGCACAGCCCGTTAAAAAAGATTGAACTAAAAAAAGAACGAATCTCATGTCAGCGTTAATGCCGCGAAAACCTGTTTATTCTAGTTGTGCTGATTCGTACCTCGTCGGTGGCGATAGGAGCGTGCGGCGTGGGACAGGAGGACAGGAAGCAGTTGAGGAAGTGACTGATGGCCGCCGATAGACTCATCATCTCCGCCGACTGCATATGAGTGATGAACAGGTGCTTAGCCGCGCGTGTCAGCAGCTCAGACACTGCAATACTCTGTAAAGCGTTAAATAATTTATTAACGAACTGCTGCAATCATACTGACTTAATTCAGCCCTCAAGCCCAGAGCGCACTACTCCAAAACGACTTACGAAAATGTGTTCAAGTTGAGGCACTTTGGCAAGCGAATGAGCGACTTTTCCCAAATAGCGGATATTTATGCCCCTGAATAAAAAAAAATGCATTAATGCCAGACATTTATCCAACAGGAAGAAGGGCACGTAAAGATTGGCTGCGATCAGAGATGACACAGTTAAGAGCATACCTGTTGTGCATTGTTTCAGATAATGAATTTCCGTCAAGAGGCGAGGCAGAGTGGTCCTGACAATCACGAATCTGCATAGAAACAAGTTCAAAATTCAACACAGTAGCGCGAATCCCTACAGGCTACAGCTGGTAGTGACTTTCTTGATATTCTCAATAATTTTGGTTATAACAATATCCAGTTTTTTTTATATTTTTTTATTTACGGGGTTTCCCCCTCATCATAAAAGTGGTACAAGGAGACACAGACCACCCCTTAGCCTGGAAAACTCTGGAGAGGACCTAATGCAGCTATGAGAAGAAAATATTTTATCTCTAATAGGTTAAAACGTCACAAACTTACTAAAACTTAGTTATCTCCATGACTAATTGAATATTTTTCTGCATTTCGTCTTTCCACCCAAATTATTTCTAATTAACCTGGTCCGCATACACTGGTTAAGAGAGAGAGAGAACGCAAAACTCACAAAATTGGGTATTTGCACGGTAATGAGAAAGTCTGCGGCATCCTTGACCAGCTGTCGCTCCTGACGCAACCGCTCGCTGCCATCCTCCTTCTCAACGTGTCGGACGCCAGGTGAGTAAACGTCTGGATTAAAGCGGATGTCGAATTCAGATTCCTTCAGCGAGCCCACCGCCAGCGCCGCACGACGCACGATCTCCCTCGTGCTTTCGCCCACTACAGAATAAAACGCAACATTTTAAACACAGAGCAAGTATTGCAAGTCTCCTTTTCTGGAATTAAGATAATCCTTTAAAATGTTAACACAGATTTGCTACAAAATGACAATCTTTTAATTATTAGATTGTAGACTCACTGTCGCTCTTTTCCCCCTCGGTGATAGATTCAACCATCTTCTTGGCCTTGTCATTCTCCAGACTACTCCCTTCATCTGTGTCAGCCTTATCTTCGTTGCCGTTGGTGGCGATAGTAGCGGTGGCTGCGCTGGCAGCTGCGGCTGCCGCCTTGTGCAGGTCTGCGTCCACAACGGCGGTGGCACCTGCCAGAGGCTGCTTCAGCACGCCATCGTTCACACCGCAGCTCGTCTCGACCTTTGTGTGCTCCTCATCGCACTCCTGTGAAAGCGTTTAGTTGCCGGGAAGGAGAAAGTGATTTTTAGAATGAGTACAAACATTCGCAAAAAACATATTGGCGTTAAGTTGCCTCATGGAGCATAGCAAACCGTACAGCTTTCTAAGAGTCAGGTGATTGAACGGTGGTGACATTCGCTGAAAACCTAGCTGCCATGTTACAGATCCCATGGTAACCCAAATGATCTGCACAGAGCAAAATTAGCATATTGTCTAACGACTGATTTTGTTGTGGAACACACCTGAATGGAAGACATATTTTGCCGTTTCGAATAGCCCAGCTTCTGCAACTGAGCCGCCGCAAATCTGATGAACATCATGTACCTCATTCTAAATGAAACAAACATGTTGCACGATGAATTAAGGTTGAGTGGTAGACGAATAATCAACATTTACGCGGGAAAGTCAAATCTGCTACAAAACTTACTCGATAAACGCGTCCACCAGTTCCTGTCGTAGACAGCTCAACTTGTGTTTATGGTTGACTGGGTAACCCATTTCGAGAGCTTTGCTGCTGTACTCTTCCTTCGGTACTAGAGAATAAGAAACTCCAACTCAGAATTAAATTCAAAATTATCACACACCTTGATCATACACTGGCAATTTCAAATATATACTTGTAAATAGATATGCTAGCATAAATTATACACCAACAAATCGCGCTCACTTAGAAAACACATTTTTAAATGCCTCGCTTGTCATCAGTGACGTAATTGTTCAGTATTGATGTGCCCAAAGCGCTTTTGAACTGTCTAACAAAAATTAAGTCAACCTACACTTTAAGTAGTTGACATCCGGAGGAAACGTGCGAAGCAAATCGAGGATGTAGTGTCGTCCGTCATTGCCAATGATACCCTAATATTGAAAAAGTCAACGTTGCAATTAATGAAAACAACAAATGACTAACTATGATGGAACAACAAAAATCTTATATTTTAAAAAAACCTTTGACTCACCTTGCATTCAACCGAAGAACACAACGCTATTTCCTCGCCCTCGTCGTTGATAACTCTGCAGAACATGATAACGTTACTAATGAGTTAAAATCGTCGATTAAAATGAACTTGATGACAAGATTTTGTAGTCCAACATGCAGCACGGTCAGGTTTAAACGATCTCTTTATTAAAAAATATATTTTGAATGGATCGACCAATTTAACTACTCACTTGTGTGGAAGAATCTTTAGCTGCTGACCAGCTTTTCCAAGCTAGGCATAAATAAAATAAAAAAATGTAGTTTTAGTTTCAGTGATTGTAGTGCATTACAGGCGTTTCTACTCCCCCTCTCTTGGTACTTTGGCACTATGCGAGTGGCACATTTTCATCAGTACCCAGGGGCCGAATAATCGAGAGCTGGCGCCTGGAATCGAACCCGGGACCGCCGAACCAGTCAGTTGCAATACCAACTACGCTACGACGGTTAAATTAAATATCAAATTAAGTTAACCCAACAAATGATTTATTTGTAAAAAGTGTCAAACATGTTGAATGCTCGACAATTATATTGTAAAAATCAATCTCTGATCTGTAATTATAAAATTACGCTTAGCAAGTAGTGGTTTAGTTCTACACTAGATATCAATGCTTAGAGAAATTACACTAACCAACTCCAGATACTTGGAATGGGTGACCACAGTTTTGCCGAAATCTATTGACCCGTAGACGACAGATTGCTCTTGCTCTCTCTCTAAAATGCCTAAATGAAGACATATATTCGGAAAGGTTAAAATGACTATAAAGTATCTTGTTTTGATGCGAAAACACAGATCTAATTATAATATACACTTTAAATATAGAATGAATTCAATGTTGAAGTACAGTTAAGTGGGATTTAAATTTTTTAATTCTTCAAAAGCAAGACTAAAAATTTTAACTCAACTTTTATGCACAAGCTTCAACAATGTTAACTCATTTTCCAACAATATGACGAATTATTTTCAAAATGGTGCAAAGACAAATAGACCACTAGTGGGGCCGACCTTACCGGGGATGATGGATTGAGCAGTAACCCTGTAACCGCGATAATCGATGACGACAGTGCCCAGGGTATAGAGCCCCTCTAGGTCTACGGCGCTGTAAACGCGAACGCCCTGCAGATCATTACCCTGAAACGGACAAAGGATTTTTTTAAATCTAAAATGGCAAATCCTCTTTCAGGAACAGCCGATCAATCATTTTCAGTATGCAGGATTGATAAAAACTTACCGGGGCGGCAAAGGCAGCGGCATCCCCCCCAAGTTCCTTGTAATGATTTCTCACGTCGAAACCCAGACTAAAGAATATGTTGTTCCAAATGAACATCTGCATTCTAAAAAAAAGGAAGTATTCTTTTATTAAACACTACAACACATTATAGACGCGATCATGATTCGTGACAGGCTTCCCGAGCAGAGAAGATAGAGGAAACAGTGCACTACAGTGCACATTTTCAAAAATGCCTGAATAGTTCTTACTTTGCATCCTCGCCAGGATTGATGGCCATAACGTTGCCGTCAATGACGGCAATGGCACCTCTGGTGGCGGCCGCCACAAAGTCACTGTGCACCTTAAAGATGGCGCGCTCGCGGAGCAGGCGCTCGGGCAACGTCTTGCGTGGCAATTCGCGCGTGGTCTGCAGTTCCTCGTTCCAGTCGCGAGTCTGTCCCGGAATATGCTCCTCGTAACCCAGCTTGGAGGAAAACGCTGCATTAAAAACAAAAGGAATTAAAGTTTCCCTCCAGTATTAGCTTTATTTGAATAATTTCAATGCCATTAGGCAATTTAATCAATTTATTGTAATCAGAAAGGAGAATCATAATTTACTAACAGCTTGTCTATATGAATTTTTTTTAATTCACTGAAGTGACGGGTCACAACAGGAAGATTCTGTACCCCTCTCAGAGCTTAGGCCCTATGTGAGGGGCACGTTTTCACCAGTACCCCGGGCCAAAGCCCGCGCCGGGAATCGAACCCGGGACCGCCGAACAACAGTCCGCCATAAACCAACTGCGCCACGACGGGTCGTAATTAAATTATCTACGGATGATTTTCAGAAATGGGCGATAAACTCACCGTCTTCAGCGCGAATGGCATCGATACAGTGTTCCAGGGGAGGGGCGCACCACTGGTAAAGCTGGTACGGAGTGGCCACCCGCTCGAAAGGGTGACGTTGAGTTCTAAAAATTAATCAGAAGGTTGAAATCACACTGCTATGAGCACACCGACTACGGTTATTGGTAACTCAAAAGAATTGGGTTGTGTCCGGTTTCTCGTACCTCTTTTTCTGGAGCAGGGCGAAGTTGCGCTTGAAGCCCAGGCTGATCTGACTGAGCAGATCGATGAGCGAGTGACACAGGTGGTTGGGAACGGCCGGCTTGGGATTGAACTCCTCATCGGTGGACCTGTCAAATGGCGAAAGAACCAGTTGGAAAAAGGCAGACTTTTCGGAAAAAGTATTTCCCCTTTTTCAAAATAAAGTAATCGAAATTGACTCAATTTTCTAAAGAAACATTGACCAATTAATCAATTAAATCAAGCTTTTATTGCACAAATCTGCGCCAAAGACTAGTACCGGTAGCTACTATTTTATAAAAAATGTTTTTAATTTCAAAGTTGAACTTATACAAATACACATTTTAAACAATTTTTCATCAAAAAAACTGCAATAAGTATAAGAGACTAATAACAATCAATAAAATTCCCACGGAAATTACAAAATGGTGATTTCATATCACATTATCAAGAAATTCCTGTATATCTATCTTAGTTCAAAAATTAATCACATGAAAAAAATGTTTAATTCTTTGAACTTGCACATCACCAACATCACAAAGTCGCAAGGGAAGGAATTGGAACCTTCGAATATGCGCGGGGTATACTTAAGACTGCATGTTTTTATGGTCTATAATTATGTAATGAACTATTGATTAATTTGCAAGGCGGGACTACGATATGCTTACATCTAACGCGTGACACTAATTAAATATTTCCACACGCAACAGACGTCGATCGACTTACTGATTAACAAAGAATCCCTTGGTGGAGGCAGTCACGTGGAACCGCTTCTCTTCTAGAGTCACCACGGTCAGGTACAACAAATCGCCTTCAAGACAAATGAACGCTTCGAGTCAAAATGGATGGTCTCGATTGTGTAAATAATAATCTCAACGTCATTAAGCATTGTATTAAGGCACGCAATTAAAAAAAATAAAGACAGCTCTGTGATTATTTCCACATGACGAAATTTATGACCTTCAGAATTGAACTCACCGTGCATTTTCCTGGTGCCGGGTGGCGGATTCCATCCACTCGTTGTTAACACCTTAATGGACAGGGGACCCTGAAAAACGCAACGAAACAGTGGATATGACTAATAATCTAACATAGGTTTGAATCCGGGAAACACAATTTAAGAGAATTCTTTTTTATTTCCAATCACTGTAGTCGCTGCATTACAGGCGTTTCTGTACCCACTCTTTTTTTTTACTTCACTGACGTGTACATCACAACAGGAGTTTCTGTACCCCTCTTGGTGCATAGGCACTATGCAAGGGGCACATTTTTAAATTCAAGAAAATTTACCCTAACAAGCAGTAAACAATAATGTGGTTAACCACCCCAGATGAGCTTTAAAAAAATATTATACCTTTTGGTCGCGAACTAGTGGCTGCAACGGTAACAAAAGACGTTCTTTGGCGTCGGGCATGATGTAATCTGGTGGCGTGCAGTCTACAGATTCTGACCGCGATCGCTTCTTTTCTGATGTTTGCATACAAAAAGGGACGAATTATTGTTAAATTTATTTATTATTATTATTTGAGAGCATCGCATCGATAGATAAGACGACAGACACATTTGTGATATCTGTTTGAAGTTATCAGAAAATCAATTAATCCTTTAAAAAGGCGGGATATGTTTGTTCTACATGCATCTATTATGGAATGGTGCAGCAGTGAATGGTGTAAACGGGGTACCCACCTAGAACGTCGCCCTGGGTGACTGCGTTGAGGAAGGAGAGGGAGCTACAGTCGACGCCGTTGTAGGCGTCCGTCGTGTCCAGTGACTTGAGGAGGTCGCGCACATGACGAACATGAATGCGGGCCTCGCGCATGGTATAAGGCTCTGCAAGATGGATGGTATTGCAAACTCATTAGAACACACACATTTTACATATTTCAAGGTTCTATTAATTAGCAATTTAGGAAAACGATTTTATTTTTTCAATACATTTTAATCCTACAAAGACGCGTTGTCGCAACTTCACTGACCCTCATTGTCCGATCGAATCGACTCACCTTCCATAACCTTGATGACCGAGCCCTCCTTCAGGCCCTCGACGCTCTTAAGTTCGGAGAAGTTGTCCAGAGTGGCGCCGTCCAGCTGAAGTGAGAAGCATGTGCGGTGGCACGTGTCCTCGCGGTCCATCAGCAGCTGGTGGATTTCCTGAATCAGCTCCATGCAGCTCACCTGAACGAGAATCAAATAGACGAAATTGTAACAGTAGTATCACAACTTCCGTCAACAAACCGCAGTGCATTACCAATTTGTAGAACATATATATATACGCAAAGAAACGTAAGACTCGTCGTAGCCCAGTCTGACCTCGGCGGTCCCGGGTTCGATTCCCGGTGCGGGCTCTCGAAAATTTCGATCCCGGGGTACTGGTAGTGCCCCTCGCACAGTGCCTAAGCGCTTGACTACAGTTGATTGGGAAAACATATTTTCTTAATAAATGGCGGAAAAAACCTCGCAACTGCCACAGAAAATAAAAATATATGTACTATACCAATCCTTCCTCGATCCAGTCTCCAATTATCAAATGACTCCCCCACATCAACCAAACAGTATATAATTTTTAAAAGAAATGTTCCAAGAGTCCGTATGGTTAGCCCATTAAAGATATATTTGAACATAGAGAAAAATAACATTCTTTGCTTTTACATCGTTTTCACAAAGAATGTTGCCAGTAATTAAACTGAATTGTAGTTTATTGACATATTATGTCCAAGCGGAATGGACTAACAGATTTTCAAACTACAATATTAATATAGCCTAACTAAGAAAAAAAAACATATCACCCAAATAAAAAAACGAAAGCGTCACCAGCAGTCACAATTAAAATAAAACTGTCAGTTTATTCGTGACACAACTTGATTAGAAATACGAAACGTTAACATCTCTTTCCGATTTTGTATAAAATGCTCTCCCATTTTGTAGCGCTCATTGTGTCCGTAAAAATGGAATTTCCATTTACTAAAGACAAATTTCGATCGAAGCAGGACTGGAACCCAGACCCATCGATCGTGAGTGCGTGCGTCGAGAGACCTCACATCCGGCCCCGCTCGTCACAAAATTTCTCGACGCCGTCCTGTCGTGCCCGCAATCGACTTTAGTAAATTCCGTTTAATAAGCGCTCCCCCTGCCATGAAGGCAATTAAATCCGAGGGTCGCCACCGCATCAAAAAATCTCCTGCCCCGCATATCTTGGCTCCCAACCAACTCTCGGCGGCTTCTAGCGAATGGACGCCAGCTGTTTCGAGAAGAGGGCGGATAGCGTCTCACCAGGAAATCTCTTCTGTCAATCTACGCCTCCGGCGTACCGGGATTTATTTCCTGCACGCTGCTTAGCTGACCACTCGCATATTGCGATTGCGTAACGCTAAAAGTTCATTGTTATTATCATTAATGTTCCAAGTTTGCGATCAACATCCGCATATGAGGCCGTAGATTTAATAAAGTTTGCGTTACCATGACGAATGGTAGGGATTTGATATGTTAAATCACCGGTGAACCCCCCTTAACATTTCTAATAACGAATGGTTTATTTTCAATTACCGCCGGTGCCGTATTTAATTTATTTAAAATGCACTGTAATGTTTATACACAACAGAAGTTTCTGTACTCCTCTCGGTGCTTAGGTACTATGTGAGGGACACATTATCATATTTTTAAAAATCACAGAAATTTAAGAAAAATATAAATTATTTTTGTTTCGTATTGGACGATGGGTAACCAGGAGATATCCAACCAAAATCGGCTCAGAATCGTTTCGCACCTGAATATCGAAGGGTTCTGATCCGGTCGGAGCAATGACGATGTTGAACCCGGCATCCTGGATGAGCAGTAGTTCGTCCACATCCGCGTCCTCGGATTTGACGGCGGGAGACTCAGAGTCTCCGCCACTAGAGGTGGCATCGATCACCTCCATCACTTCTTCCGGGTGGGCATCGGTGCCATTGACGGCCGGAGCACCGTGGCCGTTGATGAGCGGTGGCAGCGGCGGACCGTCGTCGGTCGATGTCAGCGTGACGTCTGTGATCACACGCACGCACTCAGCGCCACCTACAGGGATAGAGAAAAGACTGTCAGCTGGATGTCAATTTTTTAGCACACCGTGTTGCAAAACAATTGAACGGCTATCTCGCCCAAATATTTATTTTTGGGTCAACCAATAATTTTTTGAATAATATTGCAGAAGTAGAAAATAAGCGCCGGGAGGAAACCACAAATTGTCACGATAATTTAGGCGGTCTTCTGTAGCTCCTTCCTGATGGCAAAATGTGCTAAATACCGTTCCTAGAACTGGTTTTCTAAAATCAGAATCATCGAGTTTTAAAATGCCCGCTCTTAAAATGGATGAACTATTATAACTGACGATACAACGATGATCAAACACTTATTTATTGAGTGTTGCAAATCAGCGAGTTTAAATTACGCGTAACTTGTTTCGCAACCACCTAACTAAACAACCAATGACCATGCCACGAGCAGTCTGAATTTTTATACCCACTCTGATTTTCTGTGACATTGCAAACCCCCGTCCACTCCACCCTGAGAGGGTTGGGATAACCAGAGACTCCTTCCCTCCACCCTCCATAGAAAAAACTGGTGCTCGATCAACACAACACTTGGCTCCTGACAAAAGCCAAAAATTGTGCCAAAAATAGTCTGAAATCAGTTCGACTCTGCATTCGGCAGGAGTCACGGGCACGGCGCATCGCTACGGTGGAGGACGCAGTTCCTTTTTTATTTTTTGGTTTGCCGCTGGAATCGCATCGTCGTGTTTCGGGAATCAATCGGCCATCTTGGATGCTCAGACATAAATAATCAGACGAAAATCAATTTTGAAATTTAAAAAATTGTTTTTTTTAGTGATGGACTGTCTTCTCTAACTGCGGTTCAAAAAGGAACCAACTACGATACATCTAGACGCTCATCCCACCTCAATAGTTCAATCACGACAAGAGAAGCAACCAAGGTTTGTGCTTATTCATGCGCTGAAGCCATATTTCATCCCAAATTCAAGGACTACATGTACGTCATATCCATCGTCACTTTTTAAAAATAAAAAGATATGACATATGAATACGCCACGAAGATCGACGTCCTAAATTCTAGACGAACTTAGAACGAGTTCAATAAAATAGTTGGCAAATGTAGACCGGCCTTCACGTTTTTTTATATTTTTCAAGAAACAAGGTGGGTGGTGGAACAGTTTGGCAGCGCTGGCTGACGTCTGCCGGCTTCTGGCATCAGCTGGCAATAATCAAAGCCAGACGTCAGGTGCCGCCATCTCGTGGGGAAGAGGTCAAACAATCACTGCGCACCCCAAATATATATTTAAGAAAAAAAAAACATAAAAGATAAAAATAAAAAATACACGAAAAAGGGGCAGGGACTGCACACAAAGTAGAAGCTGCCTAAGTACTCCCCGTCCAAAATGATTTTCGATAAAAATAGACGCAACTTGTGCGGCTTGAAGGAGGGTAGCGAGACAAGAAAATATTTGCGTCCTCTCATCCGCGCAGACTGCATGGGTGGAACAGGTTCCACAAACACAGTATAATCCTTGCCAACTCCGGCCAGATCTGAATATGGAACAGGGGAAACGAGGGGGAATAAAATTGCGTGGTGCACTCGACCCTCGTGCTCGCTCTATTGATCCCACTCGCGACCTTTGCCCTTTAGACTTGTGACGACGGCGACGAAGCCGCCTCCTCCCGGCACCAAGAGCATGTCAAGCGCTCAACGCGCCATGAGCTAGCTCAAAGTGCACAATCGCAGTGTTGCTCAACCTGCAATCTTTCAAAAAAAATAAAACGTAAAAAAGGCCCATCGCGATACAGATCATACAGTAGCGCCCTTGAAATATTTATTGGCGCCTTGGTCAGCGAGTCAAGAGTTGTCTCCACTCATTGGACCCTAAAATGCTGGTTCGGTTCAGTAGTGTCACGCAAATTCGACCAAAAATAGTTAAAATTCTCTAGCCTGGGTATATCTCACGAAAGTTGAAAGCTTGACGATCGCTGTAGCAGCGTAAAAAGGAAAAAGAAAATTAATTCACAGAAATCGATGATACGATTTCCGTGGCAGGACAAGATTAAATCTCAGGAAAGCAATTGAGCAACGAATGAAAACCTTTCTCAAGAACAAAACCGGTGAGCGTTTGCGTTTTACAGCAGAAGTGACTTTGAGCGAATTACAGCCGCAAAAATTGTCGTGGTTAGATTAAAATTAAATTTATCACCCATATACACGTCACATCAAGTGCTCATCTCGTTCAATGTAACTGCTATTCTACGACACATGTCGTTGTTGTCAATCCTCTTGCACATGCATTTTTTTAAAAAAATTGTTAGATTCTGTTGAAAATTTTCAGGCGATTATATCGACATTTTATCCATCCGGTTCCGTCCTCGGGTGATGGTGAGGGGACAGACACACAAACGTCTTCATCATTGGCCTCTTTAGGTGAGGCGAGAAGGAGGGGGAGGTTGGCTAAAAATCTGCCGTCAAGGCTACAAAGTCGAAACGTGAAGAAATTATATTTTGTGTTCGGGCACATGCGTCTGTCGGACAAGGAAGAGGGGGGCTCGCTCACCCCGCCAGCCAATAAAAACGACTTTGGGTACTCACACTGGAGGTACCACAGCGACCTCACACGAACTCGACGTTAGCAGCAGCAGGCCAAGAACAGTGTCAGAAGAGGGTCAATCGAAAAACAAAGTCCAAACAGGCTATATCTAAACAATCTTGAGATATAGCTACTAGAAGATTATTTGTTTATTTACCTCTTTAACAAATATCTCAAGACACATTTGTCCCTAACTGGTCGTTCGACCCCCGCCACAGGCCCCATCCAGGGCTGCTTGTGAGTACATATTGTAATTGTAATCTCGGGGGTTGATTCGCGGCTTAGCATCGGTTTTATTTCATGTAACTTAATTCAGAATCCTAGCATTATTAAAACTGTACATAACAATATGTCGGTTCACAAAAAATAAAATCATTTCTCATTTGCAATGAAAGATTGTTTAATTCAATCGACACAAATATCTTAATTTTGAGTTTAAAAGTGCGCATACTTATGCGTGCGACTCTACTGAAACTTGTCGCGCCACCTGGTGCTTGCTATTTTACAACGAAAAGACTCATTACCCGGCCAACATTTTCTAGTTCTAGTCCATTTTCTAATTCTGGCTGGAAATGAGAAGCGCGACTATTAAAAGCGCTCTAAACATTGGGTCGATCTACATGTTCTAGTTCGAGGATGGACAAAAGGGTTGCATGACAATGTCACGAACGCCTTTTCAGACAAAACATCACTAATTGGCCGCGCTCTGGAACCTGTGTGCCATTCAGACAAACGTTTTCGGGAATTTAACGACCTTCCCTCATCTGACCGCCTTAGCCAGACACCAACATAAAAACAATACCAGAAAAGAAGGTCGGATGAGGCTCAAAAATCGTGTGTCCTTGCACAGGAGGTGCCGAGAGGGGAGAGGTGGAAAGGGGGCAAGGAAAAACCGGTCCTACAACTGTCGACACTGCAAATTTTACAAAACGCCACACCTCACCCAACCTCCCATTACAAAATTCATTTTTAAAGAAATTGATTCAATCCAGGAAATATATATTTCAGCAGGAAAAGAGAAATTTCAGCTCGCTGCGCACGCCGTAGTTAAAATAACGGTCAAAGCGTGGCGCCACTGGTCGCACGTGCTGTACTATTCCAATGCCGAGACTACTAGTAGCGCCCCGCGTGTCACTCTCGCCTACTACACACACCGTTCAATCCGACCCACAAGCGAGGCCATTTCGGGGCAAAACACCGGAAAACCAAACCCCCGTCCGTGCACAGATTTTGCGCTCTCACCGTTGGTTTCCGCGTAGTCGCAATTGCTGCTATCGGCTAATCCATTGGTATCCGCATCCGCAGATTTGCACAGGGCGGATGATTTGGTGGAAGTAATGGCACCGCTGTTCTCGTCGGACACACTTTCCAGAGCCATCATCACTTTTTAGATTTGCACTTTTTCGGGTCTAGCTTCTTCTAGTTCTCCGCTCGCAGAGAGCGGTTTTTCGTCGTCTTGTGCGAGCACGTGGTCTTCGACAGCACTAGACCGGAAAACTAACGCAGATGGTCGCTGCGGGGCGCCGCTATCGCTTAAGATGCGCGATTGCAGTCGATGGGTCAAACCTATAGATTTACTAATATATTTACAATTTGCTAACTGCATACTTCGCGAGAAAATAGCGTAAGTCAAACCGAAAGTCTCATGTTTTGCGTAAAACACGTAATACGTGTTTCTCGCAAACGGCCTACTCGGAGGAAAATAAAGACAATCGATATTTAATACTCACTATTGAATATACGATATCGATTGTCGATGACGTCACGGCGGGGCTCGTCAGGGAGAAGGCGATGGTGGTTTCGGCTCCCTGATATCGTTGGCTAAATTATTATTACTCTATCAAATCTAACAGTCGCCTAGGGAGGTTTAGTCTGGTTCAAACTAATTCAGAAAATTGGAAGTACACTGACATGTTTTGCTGATTTATGATTCGTGTTGCTAGAGGGCATTCGAAGACTTAATCTAGTGTCCCGATATATCCTTCAATTTTTAGGGCGCCCTCCCATATGGTCCATACAAGGATCTATATAATTGATAGATCTAAAGTTCTTTCTACTACGCCGGTGACCATTCTGGTGTTGTTTACTTCTAAACCCAACTATTTACAACATCAATCAAATTTAATTTATGAAATTAAAGCATTTTTTTGTTCTTTAGAGAAAACAGGTTTTTAGTTATGTCAATGTCGATGGTATTCGACATTAGCATCCTGCATACTAATATTTGAACTCGTTGGACTAAGAGCCTCACCTCAGGCTCCTGTGGGTTCCGGCCACTCTGGTTTCTAGGTGCTGTCCCAAGCCTACGTTCGTGCTGCCATCTAGTAGTGCGTTTGATTAACTTGATAAATTAAATGGCAGCATTTCCCCTCCTGTAAAATATGGGGAGATTCCTAGTTTGCACACAGATTGGCAGCGTTCGCCAAATAATTGGAAGTCAATTACGTCTATCGACAGGAGGGGAAACTACGAAGCGCAGAACCACCGTCTATCGACTTTTTTTTAAGTCACTGCGTATTGTGTAAGTGTCATCACAACAGAAGTTTCTGTACCCCTCTCGGTGGCACTATGTGAGGGGCACATTTTCACCATTACCCTTGACTTGAAGGGGAAACTACTTAGGTTAAGTTAAAGTTAGGTTTGTATATTATAATATTCACACCTCGTGTGCATTGCCGGTGACTCTCCGCTTCGCAGTTTTCCCCAATTGTCGCTAGACGGTGTTGGTTTTGGCGATTAATCGCGAATCGGTGTGAAAACTAGGAGACCCATAAAATGGCGCTAATTTTAATTCACTTGCTGCATTAAATAATTATGTTCAAAAGCACTTTTCTTTTAGCGCAAATGATTTGGCAGGATTTCACAGAAAGAAATACAGACCAACTCTTGTTTCTCGTTCACAGAGAGGTTCTTTTTATTCAATTTAATAATAAATATTCTACACTATTATTTACAAAGATCGAATGGATCGATTAAGGTTTTACACAAGACAGTATGTTGGTGCCCGTATAATTTAAAAACACACTCATAGAGTACAAAATAAAAAATACACCAGCCGATCAGGAAATGCCCTGATCTCTTTCAATCGCAATACAACCAAAAATGAACGCACCACACAACAAAATGAGACACATCTTCCACTTTCAAACGAATTAAATTAAAAAGGTGCCCTCACTTAAACCAACACACATTCTCCCAAATATCCAATTTTTAACTAGCAATTTCAAAAATCGTTCGAGCTATGGGGTGCGCGTTTCACTTTCTAGTGTTTATTCACCAGCAGCGATGCTCCCACAACAAGAGGACCAATCGAAATTTCTAACAAAAAACGAGACGTAATACTAAATACTTGCAATCGACACAACTCATTCCAAAAAGTCTAAAAGACACGCTCCTCACATACACTTTCAACACAATATAAAAAACTAAAACTATAGTGAAAAAAATATATATACAAATAAACTTAAACTCCCGCGCGAGTTGATCTAGTCGTAATGAACGAAAACAAAAATCAAAACTACGTCAATGGTGTCGGGTCGAGAGGAGTTCTTACTTAGCATAGTTGTCCATTAATCACACAACTGCACTACACGTGTAAAATACAGACCCAATATGCATGTATATATAAATTTACGGGGGGGGGGAAATACGTCACATTCAGTTTCCGGTCCTGACCTGCAATCGATTTTTGCAAACATTAAATCGATACTGCAATGTAATTGGGGGAAACTTCGATTATATTGAAATGCAATTTGCAATTATTGGTAATTGGTGTAAAAATATAGTAGTTATTTCCCCATTCACAAAATGTGATTAGTGACAGTGAGTCCGTGACTCAAGGGCTTGTTTTCAGCGACATCATCTAGTGGAGGACGCGTGCAACCAAAGAGCGTGTAGTCTTGGGGGGAAAACCCTATAGGACAAAAATGAAAACGATGGCAAGTTCCCCGAGCAAATATTAGAAATCACAAAATTGAAACATTAATTTTCAAAACCAACGAAATGTCCGCAGGAAACGGAACCAAATTGCCATATAAATGGGTGGGGTGGGGGTCAAAGGGGAAGGAGTTATTAAATCAATGCGGTGGGGAATCGTATAACGTTTGAAAACGTGGTCCAAGAAATTTATAGTTGTAGGGAATGGGGGAAGGTTTACAGAAAAAAAAGAATGACAATAAAGGTGAGTCCCCTATATACATAAAACTTGACATATGCTAGCACTTATTTTTTAAATATATATAATATATCCAAATATTTACAATTCTTGTACAACTATTTAATGTAGTCCTCGTCCTCATCACCTCCACAAGTCGACTGTTATATATATGTATTTATATGATGTAAATGTGTGGAAGATTTTTTTGTCACATGTTGGCAGAGAATATCCTATTTTGTGTTGCATTTTTTTTATAACAATAATTCTTAACACAAGGACTTATTCAAAAAATTATTATAAGATTGGGGTGTCTATGATTAAAACGATAAACAGTACAAACATTGCAATATTTTAAAGGGGTTTAAAGTATTGGGTCCGCCGTCAAAGGGTTTACAGGGTTGCAAATTTTATACAAAGTTTGCACGTAAACTACCGATAAAACAATGCCTACAATTTTGTTTTGAGGAGTTTGAGTCACATTGAAACGTTCGTGAGAGGCTTACTACAGTGCACAGAAAATACACATATAATCATATCTTCTGAAATAATTTACCAAATCGCATGAATTTTTTTTCGACAAAAGAGTAATAATAAACGAAAATTTTGGCTATTTCATTTTTTTCCGAAATAGTTTTCTTTCCGATACAGTCGATCGAACTCGCGCGCGGCACTTTCCGATTGTTCTAGACGCGCAATCTTGCTGTCATCTGAAATGTTTCAAGATAAACAGTATCTTCAAATATATGAAGATATCACAACTGAAGAATTTTGTCATTGAATCCAGCATTGATGAAAGTCAACAATTTTTTTAAATTTCAAACAGGCTATGAATTCCACCATCACATATCTGTTTATCAAATAATCAAACAAGATCGTCATCTCAAATGCTTCAATAAAGTGTCTGAAACGCGCAACAGATGACAGCAAAATTGCGCGTTTGGAACAATCGAAAATCGAAAACAATCGCGCGCGAATAAATAAATAAAAATGCCAAAATATTTGTACATTTGTTACTCTATAGTAAAAAAAATTAATTAGATTTGGTAAATTATTCCAGAAGATCTGATTAAATGTATGCCCAGTGTTTTTGAAAAACACTGTCTATGGAAAATGTCAAGCGACTTCAACATTGCGTCCCAGATTGCACCTTAATCATTTGAGAACAGCTGAAAAAGTCATCCAAGACACCCAGGAAATTAAAAAAGGTAAATGATCATTAAACAAACATATGAACTGCACATTAGATCGGGAAATGAAAGTTACAGTTTGTATTCTTTCATACTCAACTGCACGTACAACAAAATCGTATATCGAATCGTACATCAAAAGCGTACAAGATACCCGTCCGACTCGTCAGAAAAGAATTTGTTTTTGCCCAGGGAGAGGTGCACATAAATGTATGTACAGCTTTAAAAACTTTTTCAAACATACAAAAAGTGCTTTTGCGTTTATAAAAAGCATGCATCCAATTAATAAAAAATGTTGGACCATAGAAACCATAATTGGGTACACTGAAAGTCTACAAAATTCTTTTGATATTCTTATTTTAAACGCAACGCTGGCAAAAGCAAAATATTGCTGTGTCTCATTTTGATAAATATGCAATAGGAAACTTCAGAGAAACAATTGAAGATATTTCCTTACGCTTGCAATTTCAACAGCCAGACGAGACAAGACAGATAAGACCAAAACATATAGTACCTAGTCTTGAACGTAAGTTATGCCCAGCACTTTCCGTAATCGTTATTATAATCATTTGCCGATTTACGTTTTGTTAATCGGCTATTATAATCCAACCGTTTAGGGAACCTTAAAGGTGAAAGTTCAATTCGCAGCATCAAATACGTCACTAAGGCGCAAAAATAAAAACAAAAATACCTAAAAGAATACAAAGAAAATGCCAAACGAGTTTTGAAACGAAATTTTGGCTGCAAAATACAATTGCGATACAAAACATAATGAACAAACTGTGAATAATTCAAATGCGGTGATAAAATACAAATAAAAAAAAGTGTCTTGTGAGCGGTGAGCGTACGACAACGCCAAAAGGTAGAACTGCGTCGTCACCTAGCCACGATACTAGCGGCCATAAGCGACACTTATGTCCCCTTCGATCCGACGTGGCCGGCAAATGTACATTGGGTTAAGCAAACCGATTGCGCCAACGACCACCGCTAGGATCGTGGTGGCGCGGGCACGTATAATACCAGCAACTGGCCCCAAAAGTATTTCAAACTATGGCATTGGACTGCACATCCGACACTGGCTAGTTCGACGAGAGGATGCCCTTTTGTTGCATAGTGAAACCGTATACCGCTGCATAAACGTCAGTAATGGACCCAAATATGTGCGGTCGAAATTAAACACGAGTACTTCTGACAAAATCAAACAGAATAGCCGATTCAAAATTTATAACATACACATTTGAAACTCGCTTACGAGTTTAACCACAAGTACTTCAGTGGTTGCTTCGCGGAGGCGTCCCACAATAAGCGCTTCACATAACTTTGGCATCTTGTTTAGATTACCAAAATTGAGAATTGCGAACTAAAATAAAAGCAATTTTAAACGCCCAATTCAACGAAAATTTAGAAATAAACCGCCAGCCCTATCAGAAGACAGTCGTCCAGTCTTTTCTTGAAAAGATTGTGCAAGCCTCGACGCCATCTTGGTTCCATCATCTACATGTATACAGTATACAGAATACTCTGTACGCAGTAACGGAATGTTTTAAATATATAAGGGAACTGAATAGATTAACCTCACATCGTCTGTGAAGGCGCCCCTTTGAAATAAATTCCCCTTATTCACGAGACCAAAATGTATGCAAATTTTATGAATGCTGAAGCGAACTGGTCTTAAAGAGAACAGACGGCTCTATACACTGCATATACAGAATATTTAAATTGAAATTTCGGCATTTTTCATTTATAAAACTTACGCAATTATCGGGATCATCAAAATAGCAATTAAATTTGCTCAAGAATGATCCTCGGTTGGCCAGAGGGAACACAATTTCCCCTGCGGCAAACCATGTTAAATTTATCAAACATTTACGCTAGGGTCGCAGTTGCACGACTCTATTTACACGTCTATTTAAAGATTTTTCGATGCTCACGTTGATCCAATAAATTGCTAATAGTGAGAGAGATAGCGAGAGAGAATACGCGAATAAAAACGGAAAACGGAAATACTGGCACGATCTAGCTAATAGTGCTCACCGTAATTATACTACGTGCATCAAAATTGTTTGGCCTTGGGCACTCAAATTTGCCTATTTTTCCTATTTAACAAGGTGCAGAGGCGAAAGAAAATCTTTAAAAAGACGCTTCAAAAAGTAATTCACGCAATTCTGCGTCAGCAAACCACCGACGTGGCATAGAAAAATGTTCTTGACAAAATGGTCCAACCAACAAAACCGCCAGCGGAATTGTTGATTTCAGTTCCAGCAAAAAACATCAACCATTTTCCCACCGTATCTAATTTCCAACCGCTGCAGAACCTTTACACTGTCATAACAGCGCAAGCAATTGATAGAAGCCCGAACGAATTGAAGCAGCAAATATAGAAACATGAATTCGATGTTGCCAGTCACAAACATATATTATCATAACATATTTTTTAAAAATCAGAGTTTAAGTAAAAAGTAAAACTAGACTGACAAACTACCACAAATATTCGAAGAAAAAAAATAATGAAAAATCACAAAAGCGTGTCAAGAAAATTAAACTAGAAGGACAGATGAGGAAGGAACGAAATAAAACTACGCTCAACTATTACAAATGTGTGTATACAAAATATTCTGCAGGCTGCCTTTTTACATTTACAATTGAAGCAAGAATATTTGTAACGTCAATTGCGGATAGGGATTTCGAATTCTACGCAGAACGCTAACACAGCAACCATAAAAAAAAGGTGGCCGCCATCTTCCAAGAAATCTGCACAGAGGGCGCTCACTAAAACAGTTGGGAACATTGGCGCCAACAAATGCAGATGCAGACGAAAGCCGATATGTAGCGTTATGAAAACATCTAATTTCTTTTTCAAAGACACTCAACTTCTATTTTACGTTCACAGTAACTAACCTTTCTAACCGAAAAGCGTTTTTAAGATATGAGCTCGGGAATAAACTAACTACTGTAAACACGTAAGCGCGAGTCAGGCGTATCCTCAAATTAAAAATCCACTCCCTGCCCACGGAAACGAGAGAATTTAAAATATTTGATCGTCTTAACACATAGTCACACTTAAAAAAACCCACCACCACTGAGATCAATCGTATCCAAAACAACAATCCAAAATAACAAAACAAATTCCCCACCGAATCTCAATTTTAGACAAATAAGTGCCATCCACCTATGTGTAACAAAACATTTGAATTACCTTTAACGACGCTATTCTATGAAATCTTCATTTCTAGAGGGTTAGAGGGTAGGAGTTGTAAGTTCTCGTAGAATCAGTCTGGTTTCAGATTCATATGGTTTTCGCACACTTCGATTGACATCCAATTTTTTAAAAGGTTTAGTCTGAACCTTCCTCCATCGTAAGCTGTACACATAACGCAATTGTATACAAAGTGGAGTGATGACCTCTCATAGCAAACGTTAATTAACACTCGATCAAACGGTCAGAAAACGTCAAAAAGCCTCATCAAAAGCAGTCAGTTAAAAAATCTAGAGAATACGGAATACAATCTACAGAATAACTGTGACGATCGTCAACAATTTCTATAGTGTTGTACATACGTCGTACATTTCCACTTCACAAGCCAAAAATTTTCAAATTTTTAAAATACAGTTCCATATATCTGGTTTGAAAGATCGAAAGACCGGTCGACTGGAACACACTATTTGACAGATGGACAAATGGCCCAAGAAAAAACGACACGCCATATTATCCTTGTTCAGTTCAACACAATCTGGCTCTGATCTGTTGCCATCTCACCTTCGTGATTCCCAAAGTTAATTTTCAAAACTTTTCTGATCATGTGAGAGTGAAAATCTAATTTTAAAAAATGACTTACGCGGGTTTCGAACCTCGACCACTTCCGATTCGTAGCCCGACGTGCAACCGACCGAGCTGCAATCAGTGCAATCAGTGATGTCAAACCACAAAGCAAAAAAATTGATAAAATTATGTAAAAGTGGGCAGAACTTCGACGAAAACACACATTCATATCAAATACAAGGTTGACTTTTTAGATTTTAGAGAAGACCTCAACAATGCAGTGCCAGATTTAAAAAAAAAATGAGGGCACATTTGAATGTCATCTGGGATTTAGACTCATGCTCATATAATAGGTTGAGAGCAGTCCAGTACATCGTTACGTGATTGGTGGGGACCAAACGCAAACGAAAACCTACTGAATCAGTGCCAGCGGCGACGTGGAGAAAGGTCGGCAGGATTGGCCCAGGGTGACTCGCTACTTTACTAGGTAAGCAGACTGCTCATCGACGAGGACCGACGGTGGCCGACGTCGGCCCGAGCGAGACGGGTACTCAGGTGTTCCAGGCGGAGTCACAAACAAAAATGCCGCTGCCCTGCTTCTGGAGAACGTATAGTCTTTTCTCCACGGCCTCTTTGTCTGCAAATCGCAATTGAAACATTGATATTGTAAAAGAGAAACGAATAATTATATTATTCTGCTACAAGAAGTTACTCTGGCTGTGGAAAACAAATACTTAACCAAAATAAGTTTTATTTTTTCGGAATTATTTTGAAAACACAAAATTAGTTCAATTTAATCGAAAGTCAATGAGCAAGAAAAATACACCCATGAAATGCCCATAAAATGTATCACTGGCTAAATGTCTATGGACGACATCGCGAAAAAAACACAGCAAAATCATTACTAAGGTGAATTTATCATTTTGCGTAATTTTTTTCGCAATCTCGTTCATTGGAATATTATCTCTCACATTAGGTACCGTACATTTATTGACTGTGTGCCTGTCCTCGTCGATTGGAAGCTGCATCGTCACCAGATTGTGCAGCATTATCTGGGCCCTTTGGTAGCGGCGAAAACATTCCTGGGGCTTGCCTAACAGCTCGTCCAGGGCGGCCGACTGACACTAATAACAATACAAGACGTTTAAAATATTGCATAATAGTTAAACAATATATGCCACGACCGGACCAAACTATAAATCCGATTATAAAGGAACTAGTCTTGATATCTAGTTCCATTTTCATTTAAGTATGCCCAACCATAGACTAATTTTTTTTATTTCCCACCACTGTAATCACTGTACTACCGACGTTTCTGTACCCCTTTTGGTACATAGGCACTATGCGAGGGGTACATTTTCACCAGAACCCCAGAATCGAAATTATCGAGAGCCCGTGCCGGGAATCGAACTCGGGACCGCCGAGCCACAGTCAGTCGCAATACCGACTGGTCTACGAGTCGATTTGAAAAGGTTATGCTGGGGAAATCAACAATCTTGAACTAAATAATCTGCTAGACTTTCTCAATAGTACGACCCGTCGTAGCGCAGTTGGTTTATGACGGACTGCGGTTCGGCGGTCCCGGGTTTGATTCCCGGCGCGGGCTTTGGCTCGGGGTACTGGTGAAAATGTGCCTCTCACATAGTGCCTAAGCACCGAGAGGGGTACAGAATCTTCCTGTTGTGACCCGTCACTTAAGTGACGTCCTTCCCTCTTACTGGGAGGGGGAAGTGACGTGGTTATTTGCCACTATTAGAAAATAAAAAAAAAAATTCATTCGTTTCTGTCTTTAAATGGTAAAAAAAGAGCCATCACTCTTCACTCTTCAAGTATGGCTCATTTCGGCAGAGTGGCGTTACCACGTCGAAACTAAGCTTTTGGGCGCGCCATTATTTGAAACATAAAATACAATGTTTGGAGAAGTTCCTAATAGATTCTTTCATCATTTTATGCATTGACTCACAATTTCGATGACATAGTGGTACATCAGCTTGTCGGCGGTAATGCTACACGCTTTCGGGTCATTTTTGACTGCCTGCAAGAGATTCTGGCTGTCCAGAGTTTTACTGATTTGCAAGCACGTGTGGTACCTTTCGTTCATCAAGCTTACAACTGGACATACAGAGAGAAAATAAAACGTTGAAACCGATTAGAATAGTGTCTTAAGAATGGCGCATCACCGCAAAGCACGCTAAGGGATGTTGAATTTTTGTTAAGAGGGATTGTTGAGGACTGACCATTTTTGACAGAGTTCGACGGGCGCAGCTTGCCAGTCTTCAGCTCATCTCGCGATAGGTCCAGGGCAGAGCTCAACAGTTGCATGGCCCGGATGTAGAGGACTAACTGTTCAGCTCGCCTAAATAAAATTTAGGACACAATTATGTGAATGAACCAGACTACTTTATCTTTTAAAATATACCGTTACAGATTATGTGTTGAGATACTATAATGATAATGAAAATATAAATCGCACGAATGTACAAAAATTAAATACAGTAGTTTACCTATAGATATCACTAGAAACCGACACCTGCTCCAAAGAATTGTTCTGAAAAAATAAAAGGGAACTGTCATTACTGATGCATGACCATCCAAAAATGACGACACAACAAGGCAAGTTCACATAATGTTATTGCAATGCACCGGCAATCAAAACTAAATCGCTGAATTTTCTTTCCCTCCTCCCGCTCCCCTGCCAATATTAAGGGCGTGTGTTAAGTCCACAAAATGTTACCTCCTTTCGAGTCGTGGACTCGCAGAGCATGGCAGAGATATTAGAGCCACGCAACCTGGCCAAATCCATGTAACAGTCCGCCAATGCCAGGATATAATTCAACTTGGCCAGCGTATCCTTGTGTTCGCGCTGAAAAGGGGTGAAGAACATGTTTGATTGAAACCTACCAACCTGACCCAATTGCTTTCAACCGTGAGGCCATTCATGTTCGATTTTGTATATCAAACTGGAATGAACATAACCAATTAAAATTTTCGAGCAGCAATTAATTCATACCTCTAACAGGGTCTCCTCTGGCAGCTCAGGAGCCACAAAGAACACTGGTCCCTCCATGTTGGGCGGCGAAGTGCCGAAATGGTACTGACAGCCACCGGCACCACCTGTCGAGGAGGAATCGCACAACATTGCTTGCGAGAAACAATGGTGGGCGCCGGCAAAGCCGACGAAGGGCGGGCTGGAGGCCTGGCGGTAGCCGCCTCCACTGCCGCCACTGCCCGCGCAGCAGCCGTATGCCATCATCGGACTGCCGGAGCCGGGCGGGCTGGCACCGCAGAGGGCGCCACCATAGAGGCCTGCACAAGAGGCACACGGATTCCACAGGGATTTGGTGTGTGTGAGGGTGTGGGTTGGGTGTCGATGAGTCGAGCAATGGAACGGTGTGAATTGGACGAGCGAGCACAGACGGAGACGACGGATGGTCAGGGGGAAAAACAAAAGAGCCGGACACGGGGAAAATGAGCAAAAATAAAACCAAAAATAAAATAAGGGGAACAAAATAATACAAGAGTTGGATAAAATTATAATTGGTGGGGCTATGGTGACAATATGGCGGATGGCGTGATCACAGGGTAGGGATTCTGATGAAAGGCCTTTAGTACGATTATTTCGGATAATTATCAAAAGTTGAAATGGCGTTTATAACATAAAAGTAACAGTCAATTTCTTAGACAGCAATATGCACAGCTACGATGAATTTTGATATTGAAAATACTATTAATTTGCCAGACGAGAATATAAATTGGCTAAATGATTTGTTGAATGCATAATAGTGACCTATTATTTCGAGCACAGTATACTTGGTGCCAAAGTGGCACTTGAGCATTTTTCTGTAACAGTGGCTATTTTTGGAAAGTCGCCGCTGAATTCAAATAGCCGACATAAACTTAACTACAAAAAGCACCAACGAACTCAAAGCAGAAATGGCGCTCAGTTAAAAGAAATAATTAAATCATAAAGTGAAGAACACACAAAGTACGACTCGTCGTAGCCCAGTCGGTATTGCGATTGATTGTGGCTCGGCGGTTCCGGGTTCGATTCCCGGCTCGGGCTCTCGATTATTTCGATTCCAGGATACTAGTGAAAAATGTGCCCCTCACACCAAGAGGGACCTGTAGTACAACGACTACAGTGATGGAAAATAAAAAAATATAAAAACTGCAACCAGATAGCGGAAAAACCAAAAAAGAAGAGGGTAGGGTGAACATACCCAGGGACAAAAAAATTCCATCCGACCGTTGAAGATTTACACTTTTACAAGTTCACTTAACGAGACGCTATCGTTCTACGAGGTCCATGTATATTAATAAGAAAAGGAGCAATCCCGTCTATTTGGCGTATCCGCATCACGAAGGTACGTACCTTGGGAAGCGACGAAAGCCACGCGGAAGTTGTTGAGAGTCTCGTTGAGACGACCGGCGCTACCCGAGTGGGGAAGAAGGGCAGAGTCCTGACTTCCGATATCCATCATGCCGCTGCCTACTAGAAGCAAAATAGGAAAATAATATATAGGAAACAAACGTAAATCACCAATGTATCCACGAATGGATTAGCTCAATTATAACTGCCGATACTCGAATATATGAAGTACGTTCTCTCAATTAGATAAATGATCTCCCACATCATTATAACAAGTTACACTAAAAAACACATTGTTCAGAATTTGTAGCAGAGATAAACAAATTATTTTTTACTATTTAGCACAGAACAAACTACAGCAGCATTAGCAAACGCACATGTAGCAAAGGCATTTGTAGAAAAAGCGAAAAGGATTAAAGTTAAAGCAGCAAGATATGCGAAAATAGGTCAACAGATGAGATTCATCTCGAACATTAAACCATTTTTAGAAATTCCGTTTAGATCAACTTTTGAAAGAGCTTCAAAGCCGATCATTTATTATTATTTTTACTTTTCCCTCCTATTACTAATGATAAAAAGTGTCTAGATTTAAAAACAAAGAAAATCTTTTAAAGGAAATTTTTAGACTCTTCAGAAGTTCAACACTTAAAAAGAATATAACTGGAATCAGGCTTCTTGGTAAAGAAATTTTTAGTTATTTCCACAACTCGAGGATTACAGTTTTGTATTTTGGAGGTCTCGGCTTGTGTTGAATTTAACCGATATGGAATCGAACCCACGATCATCTGCAAGATCACTGCTAACTGCATGAAAAGACTGTTTTCAAAGAGAAAAATCTCAACGAATTTTGGAAATGGTCCTTCATTATCTCTCGGCTTTCAAAATGTCTTTTTCATATCGTTTTCCAAAACAAAAGGGTGGTCGACTCACCGTTAGCGACGTCGGTGGTCGATCCAGACTCGGGGAGCGATCGCGATCGAGCGCCAAAGGGGACGACCAGCGGCTGGGACGGGCTAGCCAAACCCAGACTAGGTTCGACGGGGGGCGCCAGGTGGGGGAAGAGGGTGTTGCAATTGACCAGGGCCGCGGGCAAATGTTGGTGGTGGTGGTGATGGTGGTGGTGGTGCTGCTGGTGGTGGAATTGGGGGCCCCCCGCGGAACCAGGCGCCGCCAACAGGGAGGGCAAGTAGGGACCGGAGCCATTGAAAAAGTAGTTGCAATTGACAGGCGGTGAATTCAGCGCTGCACACCATGAGGCGAACCGATGACGAAGATTGAGGGGAAAAGAAGAAAGACAAACGGGTCACATTGCGAGCAAGCATATATGTCGACAGAAACTGATTATTAGTAGGTACCAGCGGACGTACAAAAGAAGCACACTTAGTAAGAACATCAGAACAGCATCAAAAGCAATGACATACTCCAAATGAACAAGGTCGTAGTTCAATTCACTTCTTATAAACGAGTCTAACAAAATATCTTTAACGCACTGCACACAAATATCCAAAAACTAAAGGCAAATACAGCACTAAGACATTCACGCCGCAAAGCAGTTTAAAAATGACAACCAACTTTGTGTACACAGTTGCTTTATTATTTCATTCCTCTATTTGTTGCAAAATACTTTCTGCAGATGCAAATGAGGTTAAAATTTCCGGGCATATAAACGAGAAAAGTACTCACACGGCCTCCGCAAGGGAGAGGAGTTTGGCGTTTGTCGTTGGCCACCGGAGCCGAACGCGTTCTGGATACAGGGCCAGGGTGAGTTGCCAGGAGGGGTAGTCGGCTGACACGCTCCCATACCCGAAAAACGGGCGCCGCCAGGTGGCGTTCCGATGGCGAATTGAACTGGAAAGGAAATAATTACGACATACTTAGAGCGGAAAGTTACTCGCCAATCGAAAAACTATCAGAATTTATAATGTTTTAATAACCATTTTTCTAACTAAGACTCAAGAAATAAGGTGTGGTCTTAATACAGGTTACAAATGCGACGGTTATAAAGTCATGCGACACTCACCAGAGGGCGGTGAGAGCGAGCTGATGTCCGGCACCATCCGTCCCACGCTGCCCGTCGAGTCCTGGCGTTGCACGGACATGGGCTGCGAGCGGGCCACCTTGTGAGGTTGCCGCTGCCCGCTGCCACCACCAGCGTCCCACTGGTTCAGCGAGGACGAGCTGCCCCGCGGACTACCGGACGACTCCTGCAGAGACTGCTGGATTTGCTGGTATGCCTCGCGTTGTGTCGGCACCGGCACTGGTTCGGACATGGCCGGCAGGGTTGCGCCGGGGCTCTGAGCTACTGGCAGGTAGGATGGACGTGGAGAGGGCGAGCTGGGGCCGTGGGCTACCGGGCTCTGGCGGGGGCTCAAGTGCGGGTGGTGCATGGCTGCCGGCGAAGGTGAACTGGGCGAATGTTGTTGGCCCGTCATACGGCTGTGGGGAGAGCCAATCGTGATGGGAGACGTACTGGAAACGATATAAAAAGATAACAATTTATAAAAATATAATCTTTGGCATTATGTTGATGGACGGTTATGCAGCAAAACTACTGCAACCTCGACGTAAACACGAACTCAGTCCTTCGCGACAGTGAATTGTAATTGGGAATGCTTCTGTTAAAAAGCATAGAGGTAAACGCAGTTGGGAATGAATTCCACCGGAGTCTAGCTAGAACGAGTTGGACAACATCGGAACGGGTAGGACGAACGAGATGTGAATTATGGTTACTTGCTGCAGTTTATCATAAAGTAGTAGTAGTAACAATTGTACGACCCGTCGTAGCGCAGTTGGTTAAGCGACAGACTGTGGTTCGGCGGTCCCGGGTTCGATTCCCGGCGCGG
>JAQGBY010000140.1:0-61841 GCA_034698785.1 Mycogona germanica | reverse complement strand
AATTACCAGGTCGCCTCCTGGGGGGCTTTGAGCGGTTAAATCAAGCGGTATACCCCTTAACAAATAATAATAATAAAGAGCGCACCCCAAAAATCCTATTCCTCTCTCCAACCCTCTCCGTTTAGCTCTCTTTCTACTTCTTCACCGTGAAGAATTAAGAGAAGTAGAATAAGAGACTAAAACGAAGACGGTTGGAGAGAGGAATAGGATTTTTGGGGTGCGCTCAATGCACAGCATTTTACTAGGATTTTTGGGGTGCGCTCAATGCACAGCATTTTACGGTATATATCATCCAGACATCCTAACTAAATCCCTCATTTTACACTAACTTGCAAGAGAGAAGAATTCCATCCAACAATTTATCGTAGAAACTGTTACTCCCGCGCTGCGTATTGTCACAGAGCTGGGGAAGTCCTAGCAGCTGTTCCAAATCTGTGGCTAAGTGTGCCACCAAGCGCAGATTCCCCCGATGTTTATACTCCGACCACTCTGTGGATCTCTGGATGCGTCGTGCGAGGATGTCTGACAGCTGACCAAGTTTGGTGACTGTCAGATAGGTGGCAATGCACTGCATGGACAGCCGATAGCAGGCGACAAGATCTTTCATATTAGTGGTCTGTGTGCGACGTAGGCAAACCGAATCGTCGAACAACAGCGGTTTGCATTCCATCTCAGTTTCGTCCATCGCGATTCCATCGTCCAATTCGTCAACAAATTTGGCTCGCTTCTGGAACTCCTGTAGCGTGGCTTTCATCTTTGGCCAGACTGTGCAATCCATGGGAGTCCTGCCGTTTACTAGTCTGGCTTCAAGGAGACTGGGACCTAGCATAATTGGGGCGCGAATTAATTTTTCTCACGCATCACAATAAAAAATTACCTTTAGGTGGTTCAAAAGATTGAATTTAAGCAAACCGCTCAGTACCTCCGTGTCGTAATAGAATTCTGGCGACCTCAATTCTGCCACACATGACTGCGTCGTGTAGTGGGGTGATGCCATCTGGCGTCGCCACCAGTAAATTTAAGCCTCTCTCATTTGGTGAATCTAGAAGAAAATAATTTTGTATATCAATCGAGAATGAAGAAAACGCCACATTCATATATTATTTACAAATCTGAATGTGCAACCTATTTTCGAGGTCTTTGAATTCCGCCTCATTACTCTCTAGCCCTTTAACCGTGTAATTGGCTTTTAAAGGGCTAGAGAAAATTATAAAAATTCATACCGCGGACCAATGGAGTGATTGGCCTTTCCGGAATTTTTTTAAAAATGTAAATACTCATAATTACAAGTTCAGACAGTACCACTCAGTCAAATGGTCGCACCAGTGACTACCTACACTGAATCCAAAACTGCGGTGAACTACAGAATTTTCTGTACCCCTCTGGCTACTTAAGCAGTATGCGAGGGGCACATTTTCACCAGTACCCCGGGACCGCCCAACCAATCAGTCGCAATACCGACTGGGCTACGAGTCTAAGATTAGGATCACGAAAATCGGTACATTACTGTAATTGATTATTTACTGAATTGGACACTGTTCGTGTTTTGTTCAGCACAAATCATACCTTTGCTAAAGTAACCGCGAATCGTCCTTTTCGGTCGGTAGGCCAGTAGTTCCCGGAGGCATTCGAGGTGACCCCGGTTGCAGACCTCGTGCAGGGCAGACCAACCGGCGTAGTCCTGGGCGTTCACGTTGACATCAGGCAAGTTCAACAGGTTGCGCACCCGCTCCACGTTGTTCTTCATGCATGCCAGATGAAGCTGAGTTTCGCCTATGATATACAAAATTTTGGGACGTTCTTTAACAACTTCAAACTAACGGAAAGGCGGAAACGGCTGAAAGGCATGAAAACCAACTAGTTTCAGTATGTCCAAATCCAGGCTCGACAAAATTCCATATTCATTCTAAAATAGATACATACCTTTGCCGTTGACTTTGGCGAGCATCTTGGAACTGACAACTTGATGACCGACGGCAGCAGAAACACAGGCACCGCTGCGAAAAATAGTATATTAATTGAAAGTTTGAGAATGTCAAAATAATGAAAGACATCCGCATGTGAAAGCGATAAGAAAGCTAACTGAAATAAGTACTCGTTAGATGAGACAGTGCTCGAACGTTTCAATTTCCTATAGCGAATCGAACAAGAAATAGCTTTTGCCATCTGTTGCTCGGGTAGCGATTCTTCCTCGGTTCTTCTCACGAACATGGAATTGGCCTAGGAATAAGGAAACAAACAAATAATTTAAAAACTCTAGAAATATAAATTATATTTTATACCCAAAGTTGAGTGAAAATGCGTTGGCGGACTGTTGGTTCAACTGAACCTCCAATTTACTGCTAAGCCACTTACAATCGAGGTGAGGGACACAGGGCTCTGCGATGGCCCCTGCTTATGCATCGGGGTCAGACCTGTGAAGTGGTCGATAAGCAGGGTGGACACCTTCAGTTTCAGCCAACGGGGACGGATCCTCGGCAACCATTTACAAATGGTCACCAATTCCACGCCGGCGCCTGAAAAAATTATAACGACCAGATTAATTAAGACATTCCTCTTCTCTTGCATATTCATATTTTGATATTTCAAAACTTGCTGATGTTCTAGATTGTTTATGTGCAAAGTAAAGAAAACGTTTAATGAATAATTTCAAAATGATGCAAAAAAACAATCTAAAACTCACTTACCAACGAGTTGCTTTGCGACACCCAATGATAATTTCTCCGCAGACGTGCCCAGCACAAACGGCGGAGAAGACTGTGAGGGCGCGTGGCGGCAATCGTGCGAGTTACAGGTCTCGGCTACCATGAACATCAGTTGCAAACATAGCTCGAACATCTTGGCCTGCAAATGAATCATTTTATATGTTTAACCAGTTTCATCTACAGTCTACTCAGGAAATCTCGCACTAATTGAAAGGACGCATCGGGATCCAAGTCTGGGAAGCCCGCCAATTTGTAGATTTGAAAAACTGATTAGAGAGAGGGTTCAGAGAACTAAACCACTCGAGACTTACATTTGTAGAGTCGACGCTGTCCCACAACTGAATGCAACGCTGGACGAGTTTTTCGACTGAAAGGTTGTAGGTTCCCACCTCACTACTCGGCCAGACCAGCTTAGTGATCAGCGATGATTTCCCAGGCGTCGGTTTGTAATAGGAAGAACTCCTGAAACAGGAACAATTGATTTATAAAAATTCAACTGAAAATCTGTCGTTTAGAATACTGTAGATTCCATTTTGAGACATTTTTGTTTTGAATCTGGGATCGGTTGCAAACAAACTTATCCCCCCCTCAGAGTTAAATATTGAACAAACCTTTGGGACGTAAACAAAAAGTCAGGCATCAAAATGTCGATCACGAATTGCAGGGCCAGCTGGTTGTTGAATCGTTTGTGCGTATTGCCATTAAGATCTTCTAACCTGATTTTAAACAAAACTTTATTATTTCTTTAACGAATATTTCAGTAACTGGCAAGGCCAGAACAAAGAACAAAGTCTCTTACGTCAGGAGTCCTAGAATATTGCCCCATCCATCGAAAAGGTCCCAAGTGGCGGCGTTAGTACCCTTGCCACATAGAATTTTCTGGTAGTATAATTGGAAACCGGGGGCTGTGGGTGGGTGCACTGTGATCAGCGATCTCCAGAAACGTTGAACACACAACACAATGGCGTGACTGTTGACATTCTGGAAAATACATCAATGGAGGCACCCTCGACACATTTACAACCCATCTTGTAAACGGTCACGGTAACAATTTGTTTTTAGACTATTTCATTTCCACTTACCTTTTGCATCACCCACAGAAGGTGGGCCACTGTCGATGCCGGGGGGTAATTTTTTTTGGTTACCACAATCTTTGACAGATATTCGAGACCGTTCTGCTCGAAACCGGTGTAACGGCAATAACTATCGTAAATGTTCATCGCCCAACGACCAATTTCCTCGCAAGCTGCCTAATATCAGGAGAAACAAATATCGTTTTACGAAAATACTTAACATGTCTTCTTTTGTATGTCTTCTTCAAAATAAAACTACACGCTCTCACAACAAGGGACGCTATATTCCAGTATTACTCACCAAAGTTCTCATCGTTGAAAAAGGAACACAAGATTTCTTCTCTACCGGACCGCCGAAAGTTGAACCGATGACTTCAAATGCATTCTTTTCAAAATAGCATTAGCATAATACAAGCATTACTTCATCGAAAAAAGCGGTTGAAATTCAAGCGAAATTTGTGATCACATATTGATGTGTCATACATATATTTAGTATAAGCAGCACAGCTACTTTTAAAGGTTCCCCGTATTTTCTGTGCAAGTCGCGTATCCTTTTTGCGGAGACAAGGGTGCTTCATATCTTCATAACCTACCCTAACTTCCGCTGCACTTGTTTCCGAGTGGAGGCATGGAGCATCCTTGCCTCCGCGAAAAGGATACGCAGCAATGACTTGCGCAAAAAAAGACGGGATACCCTTCTATATTTCGGTGTAGCGAGCGCGAGTTCTGGTTACCTGAGATTGTAAAAATTCGTGGACGGCCGCAATGATGATCGATCTTGGCACGGACGTGGTGGAGCAGCCATCGTTACTGAATTTCGACGAAGCACAGAGTACCCCACTGCCATCGCTGTCGGACAGAGCAACCAGTTTGTTTGGCCGCGCCTTGACCTCACCGTTCGTCGCAGTGACAGTTGCAGCTCGCTCGCTGGACTGGCCCAACGCTGAATCGTTGAAGACTGCGTTAATCGACGTCCGTACTGCGCGTTTTCGAACAGCCGGCTGTACGATGACCCGTGTGTCAACCAAAGGAGCAGGTTCGAGTTTCAGGCTATAGTTAACGTCGGGTTTGGAACTTCTCAGGAGGAAGTGGTCCATCGGTCCGACTGTCAGTTTGTCATTCTAAATAAATTGGCAAATTAAAAATAAAATTGTAAACATTTTATAGTTTTCAGCAACTTGACAATTATTGAATATATACGTGAATTTAAAATAAAGATTCTCCATCAAACCACCGATTTTATGTTCTTTTTTTTAAACGAGGAAAGTATTCGAATTCCCTACCAAAATCATGCATCAGGCTCGTGCACATTTGTTGAACAGTCAAAACCAAAAAAGAATAGACGTCTAACGAAAATGAACACTGAGCCGATCTTCCGATCTTTCAGTATATCGCAGAACCATTAATTGGGTGGTCAGCTATTTTTGTTTTCCTACATTGGTCTCTTTTAGCGCCAGCTTGGTTCTTTTGCTGCTATCCTGATCACCTAGAAGACGTTGTCGGCCACGTTTCCTTGATGTTAAGTCGGCTATGCATTGTGCTTGTTTACTGGAACCCGACGATTCGTTGGAGTCACATTTGCTGTCGTGACGCAAACAATTGTCTAGAGGTGCGGAGGAAAGTGACAATTCTACACGGTTTGAAAGAGCAATACAAATAATAATACAGTATATCGTACATAATACAGTATAAACATTAAACTTACCTAATACTCTCCCAAACCGAGCGCTACAAATTGGGCGGCTGTTCTCCTGTTCAATGGCTAACATTAGAGGATCTCTCGTGGGATTGTAAGAAAGCACATCAAAAAATTTCGATTTGGGCTCCTTGTCCTAGAAGAGAATTTTTTTTTTAATCCTTTACAAATAAAGTGAGGCAAATATGACGGCAGCGTGATTTATTTCGAAAGCGCAATCACAACTAATTTTTTGTAATTACTTTTTGCCCACCAGGATGAGAAAACTTCGCTTACCAGGATGAGAAAACTTCTCAGGAAGGCCGGGTAGATGCACGGTATATTTTGTTCGAGTGCTAGCTGCACCTTCGCCACACACTCCATTTCTACCAGGACAATGGTCAATTGTTTCAGGCCTCTTCCATTTAAGACGAAATTCGAAGTGCCGACCACTATCGCTCCGCCACTTGAAAGTAATCTAGAAAGCACACCGAACACCAATTAAACCTCCACTAGCATTAACTCCATTAACCCTGACGTTTTTTTGACGAATCAATATATGGCTGCATATATATAAATATATATGGCTGCAATATATGAATCAATATAAAGGAAATTCACGCCACCTCCCTTGTACCACCCATTAATCAAACGGCACAATAATCACATCGCAAATGTGCATCGGGTTTCCCTAATTTATTTCCTCAATGCTCAGAGAATCGAACCCTAAATCTCTGAGCACAATTTGGCATTCTCGGCATAATGAATATTAATTGTATAATTGATTCCACCCAGACGAGAATTGGAACCCAACATCTGAGTTTCTTAAAAGATGGAGTTTTCTTTTACTTCCGTTACCTCTCATAGACCAATTTCCGTTGGACGTTTTCCATAACGACGGTGGCAATGAAACCTGAAAAACGTCCCTTTCCCGTGGCCTCGACGGCCAATCGGTTGCGACGGGGCGCGTTGTAGAAGCACCGAGGCAGTTTGTGCAGCAGTGGATGGGCGCTGTGCTTTGATGTCCACTCGTAGTCTGCCTCGGGCAGCCAGCTCTTGGCCGCCAAGCAGTCTTCAAGATACCTAGGGACAAGGATCCAAACTCCTGTTGGCCAATTAAGGAGACTAAAAGTTAGATTCTGCAACATTCTCGATTTTAAAATCTCAAAAAATTGTGAATATCTAAAAATATACAAAACATAAGCATCTTCAACTAACCAGCTGCGCAGGCACAGAGAAATTTCTCGCTTCGACTCAGTTTATAACAGATCAGGTGAGTGCAAGATAATTCGTAATTCTGAAATGAGAAACAAACACGACGCCAATCACCAAAAATCTTAAATCACACATGTAGTGACTTCAGAAGTAAAATCTACATGAACATAATCCATAATTTTTGTCACGTATTCCATGTCACGTATTCCATTTGAACGTATTCCATAATTTTTGTCAGCGTTCCATACAAATGTTACTTTCTTTTTGTAAATTATTTTCGAAAGGACATCCAGAAGGTAAAAATCTAATTCACCACACCACTATTTTCTTTTTGTATAAAATTTAGTGGGATGAGAAAGGTTGATGATGAAAAATAGCTTTTAGAATATGTATGATCATGTTCAAACATTTACAAAACAGAATTGAAGTAAACTGTTTCAGTTCTGCACGCGTGCAAAGCACAAAATCGCAATACACTGTATATAAATAGTGCAGTGTCCCTCAAAATTACGATCCAGCTCTGATCTTACACTGCTGTCAAATAAGACTCCTCCCAATTTGGCGATCTGGCGACCCAAATCCACACCGGCGAAACAGTTGCCATCGAATCCTGACATAATGTGAGGTTTGGATTTCGCCCGGCGACCCTGAAAATGATAGAAATGCCAAAATTAATACAAACTTAATTGTCGATAGGAAATTGCAGTTGCACGGATGCAAATCAAAATTATCTTAACACAGCCCTAGGATAAAATTCTACACATTTTTTTCCGATTTAAAAAAAATTGTAAACACAGAAAAGTAACATTAGCCTAAGAGGTCAAGCCCAATTATAAGCTTACGAATCTCGACCCGTCTATATACGATACGAAAAGTGTCTGAAATCTGATAAAATCCAATCATCAATGATATATGTGACGTCGTACAATCCAACATAAAACTTTACGCTAATGATACAATGTTGTTCAGACATAAAATATGAACGGGACGATTTACAGAAATATTTAGATGCTGCGACTACTTGGTGTAAGAAACGGAAGCTGCAACTCAATGTTGACAAGTGTTGCATTGTGCATGCTTCAAGATCGAAAAATCCCTCTGTGTATGCGTATAATCTATCTGGGGAGCCTCTCAAGATTGTTCAACAGTACAAGTATTTGAGTATGCAATTGACTACAAAACTATCATGGAAAAAATAAATACAACAGATGACTGGTACGCGAATGCTAGGCTTAAGTTTGTCCAAAGTAACGTTAAGTTAGTGGCCTACTTTTCTTTGGTCAGGCCTTTGCTTGAATACTGTAGCTCCTCATCATGTGAGGCTCATAGGTGAAATTGAGATGGTCTAAAGAAGGGCTGCTAGATTTGTTAGCTGTAGATTTGGTTGAGAGGATAGTGTGACGGACGGACATATTGTGGAGGGAATCGTTAAGAGGATCGTAGAAAAGCGACCAATATTGGGTTTCTGGCTCGTGTTCTGAAGGGGGATTGTAATGTCAAAATCGGGGAAATTGTGAGACAGGCTCTTACTAGATTTAGAAGAACGGGAAATATTTATTGGTTGATGAGCTACATTGGCGTTGTGACTCGTACTTCAACTCCTATTTCCCTAGTGTCGACAGTGGATAGGCTTAACGAGTCTCGCGTCAAAAGCCTGTTAAGATAGGACAACCACACCTTTGTCCTTAACTAGTCGTTCGACCCACGCCATTGTCCCCATCCGGGCTGCTTCTGGTTACATATTGTAATTGTAATCACTATAAAATAATCCCTCCCCTACAGCTTCAAAACCCGCCAACAGGACAGGACATGGGCGGGCAGCCCGCCCGCCCATGTCCTGTCCAAATCATAAACATTCTCAAATCCTTTAATTTTAACAGAAAACAAAGCGCAGCGTTAACTCACTCGACCAGCGCACATTCAAGAACCAACTCCCCCCAAAAGAAACGAAATATCATAATATACAAACCATTTTTGAAGATTTTTGTTTTCTTTCGGTAAACTACAACAGGGCGACGATCCAGAGTCCGAGATAATTTGGCGCTAAATTTGGAAATGACCAGATTGTGGCGCTAAATTGTCAATTCATCTGAAAAGTTCTATTTTTCAAAATAACGCAAATCAATTAATTCATAAATATCTATAATATCGCTACTTATTTTTACTTTAAATGAAATAATTTTGTACTGCATATATATTTCTTAAATAATTTTTTATATTTTAATGTTTTAGTTTAACAGCATTTGGTCACAGAATTCACAGGAAATTTGTTATGGGCATGGATAGCAGACGACCATATGTATTTCGATTATGGCGCCAAATTCAAAAATTATCAAAACAAATTTCACTCTTATTCAGGGCTTCTCTCGTATTGGCTATCAACTAATTTCATTGATATGCAAAATTTTGAATCTTCGCCCGTTTCTAATTTCCAGTCAAACTATCAGTCTACATTCTTTAATTGTATTGAAAATTGAACTCTATTAACATTTTAAATTATCAAAAATCATAAGATTCGAGTGATGGCTAACGCAGGTATATGCGAAAATTGTGAAAGTCGACAATGAATGAATGTTAAACATGATTTAAGGAACCTCGTCAGCTCGTCGTCGAGTTTCCCCGTTTTCTGGTCCGCACTTGTTATCTATCCTACATCTTAGATTATAATTATAAAGATCGCAAGAACTGTTTAAAAATATGTGAACGTAAATAAAAGTAGCCCAGAAATGAACACCGATCACTCAATTATAATCTCAACTTTGTACAATTTACATAATGAAGACAAAACCACAACAGCTGATGTGATGATAAAATGTGTAATTGTCATTGCATAGCGCAATCTTACGGATTTAAAAAAGAATACTTCACTGGTTCCACGACCCAAAATCACCAACCAGTACACCGCTGCACTTCTCAAGTTCAAATTAAACTTGGCGCACAGCTATATCCAATGGTATAAGCCTGGATTCGCCGTCAAGGAAGTCAGTCATTGTTTCTCGAGCCCCAGAGTTTAGAAAATGTAAAACACATGTTCAGAAAAATAAATCCAAACTATTCTCAGGCGGGCTAGACTGCTCTATTCAATCAAATCTCAAATTATAGGTATTTCGTAAAGCGATACAAAAATCACATAAGAAGCTCTAAAACCATCTTGTTCACTCGATTTTCGTTTCTCAGACAATCACGACAGTTTTGTGACGGTTCGCCATAACTAAGACTTACAAAACAATATTGGAGCAACGAAAAATATCTGTTGAATTGATTGGACTTTTCGTAATATTTGCTGTTATTTCTTATAGGAAAGAACGAGTGAAAAATACACCGGAGGAAAAATGAACCACCACAACCTTGGATCACCGAAGAGATAAAATCTGTGAATGATGTCATTAATGGCGCTGCAGTTCATTTTTTTAAAAATTCTTTCTAAGTCATCAGCGAACGGAAACAAAGATAGTAACTGCTGTACGAAGAAATGAATTCATCGAGATAAATTAATAAAATCATCACTCTTAAGTATGAATATCGTGAAAGGATGACATGATGCAAAGTCTAATTGTCTAAGTTTAATGGGGCGCAGTGAAAACCTCGTACATGATCATGAAATCCCTTGGTGATATCACTTGATCAACGATATATATATTTTTTTAATATCAACACAAAATTTAGTAGTGACCAATTTTTCTTCTCAGTCATCACGAATTCAGGTGAATTCAAGAAAGAATACTCCAGCCAAAGAAAAAAATCAACTGCAGGTTAAGTGATCGTCGCACAAAGTCAGTCCTAAGATCTTTATGTAAGTCATGTACATATACATAATTAACTGCAGAGTTCGATTTTTATGTTTGTGACTCGGTCCTTCCCCAGATTCTCGCCCGATAAAATTAGGGTATGAAATTGATGAGTGATGAAATTCAGAGCTTGCACCGAAATGAAAAGAAAAAAATCAGCATAGGTGGCGCTAAAGGCACAACCAATACCAAAACTCGACCGCTGAAAGACATCTATTTCACAGCGGCGGCCGTCTCATTGACGTGACAGATGAGGAGCGGCGGACGAAAAAAAATGGCGACTGAAGTCTCTTTGACCGAATTTGGTTGCCTGCTTGCGTGGATGCTGTGGTCGTATTTTTGGTGTGGAACAGCGCGGCGGTCTCGCGTTTTTCGTCTCTTCTCGCGTGGGATGTCTAATTTAATCGCCCACGACAGCGGGACCGATCACCGAAATAAACGAATGAAATCGTGGATCGCATTGCGTACCATTTTCATGTTCTCCGCACTAGTTCAAATACACAAATATATCAATTAGAATTTCAAAACAACCCTGACTACACCAGCATTTCTAGATAATTTTTTTATCAGAAATTCAAAATACTAGTGAGGACTATTGCATAATGCCATTATATAATAAACTGTGAGCGTCATCGACATATGAGGATTAAACAAACCTCGTAACTGCCTTATGGAAGTCCGTGAGTTGTTTCTGCGTGGCCGGTACGTTGGTCTGCTGCGCCGGAAGTGCCTTTAACGTCACTTCCAACCATCGACATACAGACTGCAACAGAAAAGAAGGAGGGGGAAAAAGCACCTGATTAGTAAATCAAATGGCACGTTTCAACCATTCTACGAGTAAATGACGCAAACAGATGCGGACCTCAAATTAATATTTTCCAATAATAGAACTACTATAGAATTGGGTTCTTGCCCACGGAGAAGAGTATACCCACCGGTCGATCGAGCACCATCATCTCGAAGATTACTTCTGCAATATCAGGTACCATATAGGAGGGCAGACAGAAGATGCAGGCGTTGATGGCGTTTGAAATGAGCGTCTGGCCGTTCTCGCTCACCATGTTGCACACGAGGCTGCGGCGTACGTCGAAGTCGTCCTCCTCCTAATAACCCAATGCCACAATGGGCAAGTCACACAGTTTCAGAACATATCATTTTTGAATTCCCGATAAAAACGTTTCACGAACACTTAAGAAAATACAAATACAGCACTAACAATGTAACACTTGTATAAAGGTGCAAAGAGGCTAAATATCAAAGCCTAATGCAGCGCCTGTGGGGTACACTCACCTCCTTATACCGAGCACACCTCATCAGGTCCAAAAGAAACTTCATCACGGAAGAGTTGGCGTCACGATGGTCCACCATGCAGGCCACCAGCGCACAACTGACGATCGACTTGATTGCCACACTCTGAAGCAGCAATATTGGCGCCTTTTGCACGAACCTTCAATATTAGAGCATTAGCGTTGGAGTTACGTTTAAGCTTTTAAGCTTTATTTCGTTAAGGCGCGTCCAGAAAGTACCGTTACGCAATTAAAAGAAATATTTCAATAGAAGAAGAATTATTTTGATGACATTGGTTCTTCTACTTATTCAAAATATTCGCTATACATATTGAGACACTAATCACATATTGGCAAATTGAAGATACCCTGTTCGCAGAATTCCTCTGCCCTCTGTCTCATCATCACCTCTAAAACTGACTGCAAAGAAAAATTCTTAAACAGATGAAAAACGCTCGTTGGAGGAGGAGGAGAAGGAGGATAACTAAATTGTTCCCAGCGAAATCAGTTGAGCAACTCCTGTGTCATGCGTCGGCATACAGCAACGCAATATAACAATTTTTGCAATTCCTTATTAGTAAGGCCCTTACATATTGTTTTCACATTGAAAGGTCCGAAATTTCACGTTATTGGTATCTTTATTTTCCTTTACTTTAACATTGTACTTATTAGATGATGTGACGAATATGGAGAATATTTTTGAAAGTAGAAGAAAATATGCCGAATTTAATGAGTAAAAATTATTATTCAAATTGACTTTCTAGAAGCGTCTCGTACATATTCCGATTATTCGGGTTTTATTTGGAAGATGGAACCAGGATAACCGTAGTAAGCTCATAACTGTACTGAAATCAGAATGATATTGCCCGAATATAAAATCATGCGTTGCAACTATAGCAGAACTACCTCGTGCAGAGCCTAAACAAATCGTCGACTGTGTCCGGATGGTTCCTCAGGCCGTTCGGTTCCTCAAGAATCTTGAACGTAGGCCCACAGAATGCCTACACATAGAAGAACATGTCATGTCAACCAGTGTTCCCACCTAAAATTTCTGGGGCGAGCACGCGAAAATTCAGGCTAAAATTTCGACGCAATTTATAGTCATATCACGAGTCTCGTCTGGCATAGTGATTAGCGTGTCGAGCTGCTATTACTATGATCGCGGGTTCGACTCCCGACCGAGACCTTTGGAATTTTTCAGACGAAAGAAATTCATTACCTCGGTTTAGACTTAGGTTAGGCAAAATTCCTGGGGTGTTTTATGGCGGAAACGCTGGTGGACGTCCGTAACAATTAGCTCCAAAAAATTGTCAAATCGCCTACTCACGTGAAGCATGTTAAGCAATCCAGTCATACAGCCAGATTCAGATCCGTATTCGTCCACTAAAATGCTTCCTAGGTACAGGAAGCAGGAGTGTTGGTGCACTTGGTAAAGCTGAACCATCTGCGAAAGAATGTAGAGAAGTTTAACAAGTTTTTAAGGAACTGTTTACTTTTCTCTGGACAAAAACATGTATAAGAGAATGACGAGGGAGTACCGAAACACACGGATATTAAACTCGAGATAATGATGAACTCCAGAAATTATAATTAATATACAATATATATGTAAATATTTGGCCTTGTACTAATGAATGAGTGAGCGATTTCAGATTGACCTCAGTTGTTATTGAGACAAAATTATGTTTACCTGCTTGACGAGGGGTTCCAAAAGCGGAGCGCTCTGCTTGCCGATACAGCGAACTGCGAAGCGGATGCAACGACAACATCGCTCGATGATGCGGATGTCGCTCTGAAACGCGTTGCACGTGTCGGACAACAAAGGCCATATCTAGAGGCAAAGTGAAAAAATAATTGTTAAGCCAGAGTTCGACAAACGTTGCTCATGTATAAAAGTAGTGTACGGTAGGAACGTGGCAGTTATATCTTTACTTTGAGAGTAACTACCTCTTGGACAAGGGCCTGGCAAGGATGGACCTGGCCGTTGGTCACAATAATATTCAGATGCCTGCAAGTACATTAAAACAAATATATAATTAAACGTTGCTCACTGCAATTGAATATTACACGTGGCAACAAAAAGCGGTAGGCATACCGCAGAATACCAATCCTCATTCGTTTGTCTCTTTAACAAAGAATATCTATAAAAAACGTAAATTACCGAAATATAGCTGCCAAACGATCTAGCCAAACAGTTGGGTCCCCTCTGTTGGTTTCTGTGCTTTGGATGATCTGACAAGACAAAAGGCACAATACATAAATAAATAATAATAAATAAATACCTCAATAGCAAAAATATAATTTAGTAAGAAAACAAATTTGTTTTGTTTCTACAAACCAGAACTGGCGATTGTTCATTTTTATAAATTTAACAATTCAATAGTTCAATTTTTGAAGCGATAAAAGCAAATTAGATCAGTAAAAAATGCAATAAATATGACTGTAATAAATTGACTGTAATCTAAAATCAATCGAACACTTACTTGAGAAAGCGGGGACAATTGGATAAGGCAAAGTTGTTTAAGTCCTTCAATCATTTTATCACTCGGCATGGTAGCCAAAATTAAGGCTGCTCCTATTCGGATGAGTAACACAAAGGGATAAGAGCCAAAGCGCGCACGTCCATTATTCCCCATCCGGGGCTGCTTTTGGGTACATATTGTAATTTATGAGTTTGACTATCTTTTAAGGTCCATCTCTATGTAGACCTCTAAGCTTTTTTTTGTAACTAAGATTTTTAAGTCACCGTGGTTATTTAATGTACGGACCTTTCAAAAGTCCAACGGCCGCCTCGTTGGAAATGTTGAAATTGTCCATAAGCTCGATGATCTGAATCAGACCCTGGAAGTGCGGACCCATGCGATCACGACAAGTGCTGCAGATGTTCTGGAGGGCGTTGGCCGCTACTGTCGACAGCTTCTTATTTTGCATGCAGGTCAGCAGGAAATTTAAAACTGGTTCTAAAGATTGCAAGAAAAGCATCAGTAAGTACCCTGGTAAGGCATCCAACACAAGCCAATGATGCCACTTTTCCTAAACTTCAAAATAAATTAGTCTGAAAACGCTATATGTAGTGACATAGCAGAGTGTGATTGGCGCAATTATACAAGGTGGCCAGATAAGCTACGATAATTCCACTCACCTAAGGTTTGTGGATGCCTTTCGATCCATTCAGACAACTCGCCGATAAGCTGTGTGCTTGTGTAGCGGACAGCCACGTGAGTGTTATCCGGTAACTTCAAAATGGCTTCGACCACCTGGGGCACAACCTCATCTTCGTCACTATTTGGAGATAGAAACCAGCAATACGAAAATATTTCTACAACATTCATCACTTAATGTCACAAAAACTGAGTTACGCCACTAACGGTAAGATATTCTTGGCAACCGCCATCATGACGAACAGCGATGCCTCGCAAATATCCCACGTTGTGCTGTTGCTTTGCACCTTCAGATTGTTGAACATCTGATAAAATACAGTAGACAAACAAAATTCATACACTTTGCAGAGAGCGAGAAACTAAAGCAACTTCGAAATCCTCGATCCTTCACGCCAATGCCCCCACCTGTCGGAAGCAGTTAGATGACCCAACCAGAAACACTACATCCTTGATGAGCTCAGACACCCGCACTCGAAAATCGAAAAAATCGTCGCTCTCGTCCGGACTGTCTTCCTGCAATAAGGCAACAACGTATGGTGTCACAAACAAAACGGTTGTAAAAATTAAGTAACCCTGCTCGTCACCATTTACCAGTTATACGCAAACACCGCAGATAATGGAACCCACATACCAAACTTCACACTTGGTACGACCCATACAACTGTCGCCACCAAAATGTGTATCATATAAATTAATTCCTCCAATTATGACTTCAAATGGCAATCTCATTTTCATTCAAAACGTGATTTTTTACAATCAATTGTAGTCAACCGCACTACAGGCGTTACGTACCACTCATGGTGCTTAGGCACTTTGCGAGGGGCACGACCAGTACCCCGGGATCAAAATTTTCGAGAGCCCGCGCCGGGAATCTAACCCGGGACCACCGAGACACAGTCAGTCGCTAAACCAACTGGGCTACGACGAGTCGTACTTCACCACTTCAGTCGCCGCCAAAATACAGGATTGTTATATTTTAAATCACTGTTTAATCAATTTCAACCCGAAATGTGGTTCGGCTCCATAACCGCAGAATACAATTCGGGTTCTAGTTTGAATTTTCACCCATTCAAGAAATTACACCAATAACCTGCAGTTTAGATTCAAATAACAATTGGGTGTGTTATACGAGGCGCTATGCCTAACCCTTTGAATGTGTGACTGGTATAATTCCCGTTCCACCACATGACTATATATACAAATCAAATGATGGAACTCACCAGATCCGGTTCCAGCTGACAGTGTTTGCACAGGGCGGTGATCAACCGTTCGATGTACGGCTTAAACGCCTCGTTCAGGTGATCATTATTCTTCTTGTAAAGGTCCTCAGAAAGTCGATACCAACAGTTGAAGGTAATTTCTGCCACCTGAGAACAAGGTAAAAACAGGCCACAACAATTTACATAGATGCCGAGTTGATCCTTATGTGGATTTTATTGACCTTCAGATTTGTTTTCGACCACTAAAATTTACGCGACATTCCTAAGACAACATTTAAAAAATATTTACGTACCTCATAATCATGATGACCCACACATGTCAATAAAAGATCGAGCACTTGAAGATCTCCTAAATTCTATTGAAGAAAAACAACGAACAAGTTCAATGGTCAAAGGTATGAACGTGATGACCATCAGTGTGAAAAAATGAGTGGAACCAATACTCACTTGTCCAGGTGTGTTTACAATAGTTTCCAATAAAGATTCTGCCAACTCAGTAAAAATTCGACAATAGTTAATGGACCTGTAAAAAAAGTTCACCCAGAATTTAGAAGCGAAGATATGGTTCGAAGAAATCCAAGGAATTGGAAACACAGAAAACCACCTCAATTTCAGATTCATGCATTAAGCTCAAATGTCGACGCATCTTACTTGTCCATATCCTCCTCTGCCACCGACATGTGATAGGATTCGGGAAGAGACAAAACTCCTTCGTATAACGCCCTGGTCAGGCTTGAGTGCTTTTCAACATCCTGTTCGTGATCATTAAAAATTAATATGGTTAGGGAATAAAAACGCGATTAACACCACATATGCTCCAAATGTTAACCAATTACCAAATTCGAATTTATTCTTTAAAATTTCCCATCAATTTTTATGTAAACAACAAAAAGGTGTTGGAGGTTTCAGGTTGGAAACGCTGGTTGACCTTAACAAATAGTTCATGAGAGAAAGGTGTCATGCTAAGTACTGGGTATATATTGTAATTGTACTGGAATGAATTTAAAAAAGTTAAATTGCGGTCTCATTAGTACTTTCATTCACTAGTACTCACTAGTAGTTTCATTTGCTGCCTAAATGTGGACTCACCTCAACCAGCAGCAGCGCAGAGCAGACGCAGTCAGTGGCCGCCTCGTGAACCACGGCAGGTGTTTGTGGATTGACAAGCGCGTGAAAGACGCTGACCAGCAGCTTGCTCTGCGCCACTTCGCCGGTGGGAATCACGCCGATGTTAAACCAGCTGCCCAGGCACCGCATTACGCGCACCAACACGCGCGGGTCGGTGGCGAAGTTCTCAATGCACAGGTTCTGAAATTGGGAAGAGAGTTGCGATTAGTTGGCAGGCCCAGACAAACAAAATGTTTCCAAAACGGTTTTCGTGCTTCACGAAATATTTATACCTGTATATTCTTATAATTATAACAACAGCCACGAATAACACAACAGAAGATTATGTACTCGACGCCATTCGAGTGACATATCACTGATAACCCAGGAATCGAACCAAAGACCATTGTGCCACAAGTCTGCTTCTCAACCAAATAAGCTGCGATTGATCACACAACCTCTGATAGATTGTAAGTAAATCGAGAATTAATTTGAAAATATTTAATGTTAACCAAAATTCAATTTAAATAAATTGCAAGTTAATCAGATACCATTTAAACAAATTTTCTAAAAACAGAATGTAAATTTTAATAGCTTAATAATAAAAAGATAATTTAAAAATAAATAAATAAAACCCACTGGAAATTAAAATGCCATGTCAAAAGTCAATAATTAAAATTTACTCCACGATTCACTCTTTCCGATTCACCGAAAACTGGTGGAATCGCTCTTGTATTTATAAAAAACCAAAACACCACACTTTTGATAGTAGCAATTTAAAAATCGCCTAAACGACCCTCTAAACGTGCTTTTAACAAAAATATCACAAACCAGAAGCTGAAGAACAAGCGGCGCTCCCCTTTGAAACTCATCCATCATTTCAGATCGACGGTTGGCACCTAGACGCAAGGATCGGCTGTTGATCTTAGGAAACAAAAATTACTGGCTAAATACATCTTTCAATGCATCTTTCATTTACGATACAGATAGTTTTCGAATAACCTATTTGTAGAACCCGCAAAACCCTACTCTTTCCCGCCTCCAGTGGTGTGCCCCTCGCCATAGTGCCTAAGCACCATTCTGTAGTGCAGCGACTACAGTGAAGGGGAGGGGATGGGATGTCAGAAAAGAACGTAAACTAACTTCTTCTGGCATCACAGTGAGTATTTCCAGCAACGATGGGATCTGCTCAGCATTTTTTCCGTATCTATAAAAGATGAAACATAGTTACAACTAATAAGCAGATATAGTGCATACCAGAATCGGGAATCTGACCAGGATTCAGAAATTTCATGATTTCTATATTTCTATTACGATTAATTGCTCATCCACTCAACAATATAAGTGTTAAGCGCTCTCCTGTACAAATTCCATGATTATTTTTTAAATAGTTCATGTCAATCATAATTTGAATGTCTTTTGATTAACAACAGTGAAACTAGAAGATAATCTGATAAAAAATACTGGCCTTAGAATTAGATCTTGGGTTGCCCCTTTCCATGTGGACATTTGCAGAGCCAAATCGGCCAAAGCTAGACACAGCTTCAAACAATCAAAACAAAAAGTAGCGTCAATGTAAAAAAAATCATTAACTAATACAATATATCAAGATTATCGGGTATGGCTCGCGTACCTGGGTAATGATTGCCTGGTTGGTTTCCTGATTGATGTGGTCGATGTGCAGCAGTAGAGAATCTCTTAGAGATTCGGTGGCACTGTTCGGTAACTCGTGGAATGCATATTGTATCTGGATTGGGTGTAATTATAAAAATATTTTCTTTGAACAGAAACAATTGGCCCGAACAAAAAACAACCGTGTACTTAATTACGCAGATTAGTAGATAGTTAGAGAAAGTCAACCGTGAAGACAAAAAAGCGAATAATCGACCAGTGAGTGAATGACTACAATTTATATGATCCACCAGTTGGCTAATAGTGACAACTTACTGCTCAGTAGGCTAAGTTTATAAGGTAAAAAAATCATTTATAAACCATTTTCGCAAATTGGCAATTGGCAAGGTGTAGGATTTAGTTACCTGCTTTACTCGAGTTATAAAGTGATTATTATTTTTAATTCTGTGCAAGTTAATTAATGCTGTAAATAAAATAATTTGTATATTGAAGCTTAGTTATATATTCTTTTTTCAAATATAAGTGCAGACATTTCGCACGTTAAAAGCGAAATTCTGAACAGTTAGACGGCAAAGCTTTGCGCAAACACAAACAATTAAGCATAGCACAAACGTGCATTCTGACCCTCGCCATAGGCGCCTCCGGGATTGCTTGCGGGATAGTTATGCTAGTTTAGTTATTTTAGCTAAGACGATCCCGGATTCGATTCCAGGCACGGGCTCTTGTCTATTCGATATTGGATCACTGGTGAAAGTGTACCCCCACATTGTGCTGAAGCGTCGAGATGGGTACAGAAACTTGTGTAATGCAATTCGCTGTGCCTGTCGATCTTTTTTTTTTAAAAAGCTGTATGAGAATTTCTAATTTGTGCCAGCGACTGTCGCTTTGCGGCCCACATTCATATGAGTGCGATGACAAAGATTATTTTCACTGATAACGAGTCACCAAAAAGGCATTTCCATTTGAAATGCTTAACACACCGCGTTTTTCTTCTAGATCGGAACGTTCTCGCTTACTTTGGTTCTCATTGTCTGTGCAGCAAAGCAACACGAAACGACATCCAACTTTTTCAGCAAAAGCTCGTCCGCAATCTTCCATGAGTAAATCTGAAAACAAAAAAAATATGTGTTAACCATTTTCTTTGCCCAGCGTCCAGTTATGAACTGTACAAGCAGAAAATAATTGCGATTCACGTTCATTCTGAGAAATATTTTTTAAACTTTGTTCCACATATGAATGAGCATAGAGCGAATTAGGTTGAACGTAGATGAAAATTCAAAACATTTTAAAAGTTACAATCTAAAAGCAACTTGTACGACCCGTCGTAGCGCAGTTGGTTAAGCGACGGACTGTGGTTCGGCGGTCCCGGGTTCGATTCCCGGCGCGGGCTTTGGCTCGGGGCACTGGTGAAAATGTACCTCGTACATAGTGCCTAAGCACTGAGAGGAGTACAGGATCTTCCTGTTGTGACCCGTCACTTCAGTGAATTAAAAAAAAAACTGCGATCTCGACGGCAATTATGTTCAATGCCACGCGCATTGCATATGATTTAAAGCTAACACCGTACGAAATGACATGCCTCGGTATAGGTGGACAGCTGCAGAGTACGAATACATACATACCTCAGGCTAATTAAGCACACCATAAATGCGATAGCAGCGCAACCTCTGCTGCCTATAAAGCACTGCTTAGCCCCCTCACACATCCACAGTATAAAATGTCAACTGTAGCTTCAATTTAATTTAGTCTAGAAACCAGTCATACTTAACAAATTGTTCATGAAATTTGAATAGGGCGAGTAATTTGCCAGGTTATTTAAAAACGATTTTTGTCAACAGGTTTATCACAGGCTAAATAAAAGACTCTTTCAAATGTATTAGTGTACTTTCTTGACGCATTAGGCCTAGCCTACCATCCCGGCCTGCACAAAACCACCAGGGACGGAAATTGGCGCAAAGTTAGGGTGGTGGCCAAAAATATGTCGGACATCATAGTGAATCCAAAATTTATCGTTTCATGCGCTGGACAAAGCCATTTTGGCGTGACCCTAGGCCTACTTCTCTACCCTCACCGATTTCTGCAGCTCGCCTAGCCACACGGAAGCCTTCTCCTTGCCGTTGGGGTCGGGGTTGGTGTAGAGCGTGTGGATGGCTTGGCAGACCGTCTCCACCGACGGTGACGAATCCATTTGCGCCTCCAAATTGTACCGCAACAAATAAAAATGTAAAAAAATTAAATCACCGTTCCTTTTTCTTCAAATAAAATCTTTTAAAAAACCACTGACAAATAGCCGAAAATCAAGCACAATGCACGATTGGACCGGAACCGGAATTTATCGGACCAAATAATCTCCCAAATATAGCAAATGGACACCATCCGAGAAACGTTTAAACATGGCGACTATTGAGGGGTGGATTGTGTTGCCCTCAAATAGAAAATGTGACAATTTAGCAATTACACATTCAATTTTCCATGAATGTTTTATTTATAACTTATATTCGTTATGATTAATTTGTTAACATAAATGTCAAGCGAATTAAAGTCAGACATATATGTTTGACTTGTATTTTGAAAAGCTGAAGGTCAAAGTTTATTAAAACATCCAATTGTATTTTCAAAACATTAATTTAAACAAACATCTTTATATTTTGTTTGAATAAAGTGAAATTACAAAATTAATTGATGTTGTGAACATCTTCAATGATTGTGCCGCTTCATAAGCAGACATTTATTACACGTAAAAGTCAACTACCAGGTTAAAGTATAGACCTCTGCAGTTTCTCGATTAACGTCGCTCGATAACTATTTCTACAAATATATTATCATTTTCTCAGGTTTTTATCTAAAACTGGCAAATACGTAAAACATTTGTAAAAGTGATTTTTGTTAAGAAAATAAATCTTATTTAAACAATCATTAAACGTTAAATGAAATGCTAAATAAAATTATGTAACTGAAATTGTCGGGGTCAACATTTATTTTGCTCCTGTCATACGTCGGCGAGGCTCGACCAAAAAGATCTAGGTTTTTATTTTGAAAAATCGTGTAAGTTCTTCATATGGAATTTTATAGCGATTGACTGATCTGTGTTTGATGTTTTCATAGATATTGCAAGAACTGTCGTTCTGAAAATGGATATTGATGGTCTGCCAATTGTCGGAGCATCTATTGATCTTACAAAGGTCCGGTACAGTTATCATGAATTGGTGTTTATAGCGCGATTGTGTTATGCCTATCCAGTATATTGGTCTGAGGAAACTCCCCTTATTTATATTCATTCTCCCGGTAGACTCACCTAATTTCCCTACTAACTATTGTTCGTGTCCTCAATTGTGCCTAAAATGAAGCCTCGAAGAGGTTAAGTTCCTTTCGTTGATTCTATTGTAGAATCTGCATTTCCTGCAAAGCTATAAATGTTATGATCAAAATACTGTTTCTTGAGGCAGACTACATCCTGACTATTTGTGCTTGTTTTTCAGAGTTTGTTGTGCCCTATGTTCGAACCCTATGTTCTCGGTATTTCTTCGTTGAATATTTACCAGACTTTATCGACAGTTTTTTATTTTTTATTTACAAAAATAGAAGAGTATATACATTTCTCTTCATATATTGCCTGTCCAGTCCACTTACCAGTTCGTGTTTGTTCTCCTTTCTGTCTAGGTGCCTTCAATTCACAGCAAACGAACTTTAGCTTTTCTAAATCACTTCATATGCCAGACAGCCAATTTTCTCAACAAATTCGCGTGCGTCTGCGAAACAAAACTAGAAGACATTAATACGCGCATCCAAAGGATAGAGACGTCACTCAGCATTCTCGAGGCCAAGGTACGTACTTCCGTCCTCACCGCTGCAAATAATCAAAAAGTACAAATAACGCATGCTGCAATGGCGCTTTCGAATTTGATTCAATCTAATTAGGATACATTGTAATGCGTTTGTTGATTAATGAGCAATTTTTAATGTCCATTTGCTTAATCATTCCGAACAGATTCTTATTTAAGTTATGTCCAAATGCCCAAATCCCCAAATTAATACTCAAATGCCCAAATCCTGTCGTCCATAACAAGTTGTTCTTGTACCTTTTGATTATGAATGATAAAAGCATTGTATTCGTCATATTTTCTTTATCCGTTCACAGATAGTGCCATACTTTCCAAATTGTCTTAATATTGTCTCGTATTTACTATTAATCCAGTTATCGTCAGTACCCGGGTTGGACGACATCAGACTAGCGACTGACGGAGTGGCACCGGAGCCGGCTAGCGGCACAACCGTTTCTAGTCGTATTTCTGCCGATAACAACACCCCGGTGACGTCACGCATCGACATCAGCGGAAATGAGACGATCAGTCCCCGGAATCAGTCCAACGATCGGACAGAAGCGACGGAAGTTTCGAAGAGCGAGACAACTAACAACTCCACGCTCAATCTCACCATTTCTCAGGATCCCAGATACGCCAAATATTTTAAATCCCTCAAATTGGTAAGAGCTCGAGTAACTACAAATTTGATGAATCAATCTAGAATTATTATATTTATTTTATTTAGAATAGATCAGCAAAAACCAGATTTACTGCTAAGAATCTGAAGTTCTGGGTTCGAATCCCCGTCTGAGTAGTTATTGTTTAATTGATATATTTTCCATTCAACTCGGAAGTCGGCAATTTTCAAATTCCGGGTCGGTAATTTGATGAGAACATCGAATTGCGATGTTCTACGACATCCAAAAAAATTCAGCAGAGAATTATCAATAATAATTAGGTTCAAATAAATTGGAAGAGTGCAAAAGGAAAATTTCATTTGACCATAACAAAACCATTACTCCAGATTTGACTGTCTCTTAGTATGATAGTTAAGAAAGGTGTCCGAATAGAAGAATAAAAGTCCCCGCTTTAGTTGCTAGCCACAATGCGCAACTACTAAGTGAATTTTTTGTTTTGTTCGTTTCAGGGGGTGCCCGCAATGGGTGTGCGTCAGATGATGGGTGCCGATGGCGTGGATCCGGATCTCTTGGAGTAAGTTAACGAACACTCATCTGACATAATAAGACATATGGCCAAACAGTTTTCATACTCTTTTAAAAATTGCAAGAATAACAGAAACTCGCGAAATCGTTCCATATTGTTGTTCGACATTCGTGTGTGATTGTGCGATTTATTTTTCGTCAATGTACTTAGCAATCCGAATGCACCGGCACCACCAGAAGATCCTGACAAGGAGGTTAGCGAGCGATCGGACTCTGATAGTGAAATGGGCAGCGACTTTAGCGATTAGTCATTCTGGTCCGGAGCACAGGTTTATTAAACCAATCTCGATGACCATCGTTAAAAATAACTTGCCAGACTTTGTTGAGACAAATATCGCACTGTAATTCTAGTTGTATTTTTATACTTACATGCATTTGTACGAGTCTATTATTGTATGTATTACTAAGAATTTCATTTTTCAACCTGTATATAATTATAAAATAAAGTCAAGCGCGAAATTAAATTAAAATAAGATTTGAATTATTTCTTTAGCATTATTTTCAAATATTTGATTTTCCTTATTTTTGATAGACATTTTTCATTTGCAACATTTGGGTATAGATTTATTTTTTTGCAAGGACAAGAGGACCCGGTTTCGCCCGGAATCCTAAATAGGGAAGGGGATCTCGTGTGGCATAGTGGTGAGCGTGTTCGTCATCTATGCCCGCGACGCTGGTTCGATTCCCGACCGTGCCACACCTTTTTCAGAATAGAAGTAAAACCGTGGGCCATGCCTAACCTAAGTTGCTTATTAGGTCTGTGCTAGGCAAAATTCCTCTCATAGTGTCACATAGTTCACCAAGAGGAGGTACAGAAATACAAAAAAAATTATTCTAGAACCTAATATAGACTATATATATTGCTCTGTCTCTGAGAAATTATTTAATCTATTTTACGAAAGTATTGAAACCATTGTTCCAAAAACAAAATAGAAAATATTTGAGGCTCAATATACTGTATAATAGGTAAACTATAAAACGGGACATAAAAGGCAAGCCATTTTTAGACCGTTTTATAGAACTGAGAGATCTGGTTCTTAATCATTCATAATCGAAGTTTCTTTGCGAATATCCTGTGTCACTCAAGTCACAGGCACTCACGAGGAAATGAGATATAGATGGCGCTAGCGCAGGCGCGGAAGCCAGTTTTTTGTCAGTGATGCTCTGCAAATAAAACGAGATGAAAGAGGCTGCGATAATCTCATTTCCTTGTGCTGCCCCCGGAGGCTGCAAGGGAAAGCCAACTCCTGGTAGGCCGAGTGAGTTTGCCACAAATTGGAAGTCTTGACTTAACGAGTTCAATGACCTCTCCCCTGTACAACTTCGCCTGCGCTTTCCAATGTCGGCCAGCCGCATTCATCTAACGGTTTCTGGTGAAACAGGTGTGCAATAAATTGTGATAAATATTTCCCTGTTGTCACTCGCTACTCGCGCGCAATTAATTTTTTTCTGAGACAGCGCGTATTATGCGTCATCTGAGTATACCATTTAAATGATCAGTCAAGTTTCCGCCTCGTCTCTTCCCTTAATTTCATTAGAATTTCGACGTGATCCGAGAAAACCTCTACGCCAGAGAAAAGACCATCAACAGATTGAATTGGCACAATCATTAATAATTTGCTTACTGGGATGTTTTTTGTCAAAACACCAATTCAGTTTGCGACGAATTGATTTTTGTTAATTTGAGTGTTTGCTTGCTCGCTCGCTCATCTGGCACAATAATATTTTATAACTCTTTCGTACCCCATTGTCCAAAGCATATTTTCAGAAATAATACCATAAGAGAAGAAAAAATCACAAACATTAATGATTTTTTATATTAAAGTGCACCAGGTAGCAATCAGTATTTTGGAACCAAATAGGATCTACACCAACAAGTAGCAACCACATCAAAAGTCTGTATTATGTTTTTTAATACATTTTTAATTAAATTATCTAGCTAAATTCTTATTAAATCATTAAAATATTCTGAAGCTGATTTGCTATAATAGCGCCAAATGTATTTTTTTTAAAGATATATGTAGAAATCCGAGGGTGGAACACCCAACTGCGATTCTCCAAAGCTTGTCCCAAGATGGTGGAAACAACACTGAAATTGCTAGACCTAATAACGCGAAACTCAAGCTAAATAGTTATCAATGAAGAGACGGAATTGCAATGGTAAAAGCGTGACTTTCTTTATCCGGAGCTAGGTGTACAAATAAAGCACTCGATAAAAGTACAGAGCAACCATGAGAGCGAGAGAGGAAGGAGAAGGCAAGGTAACTACACACTTGTCTTGTGCTGGGGGTCAGCCAGTGATCCTTGCCTGGGGCAACTAGCCCAGCGCCAGAGTCACCACCTCATGATGACCCTGGCTCACCCAGTGCTCGGTGACTCCCAAACTTTGGGAGACCACCGAGCACCCACACTCAGTAGGAGGTGGCAAACCATCCACTCATCTACTTCCAACCATAATGCGAAGGGTCGTCTAGTTGCAGACATTTGTGTCCATGCCCATATGAAATTTTCATCAAAATTTTTATATATTAATGGTGGGGAGCGCACTCAATTGTCAGTCTGTCAGCAAAACGAGTTTCAGTGTGATGGAGTAGGTGGCTGAGGGTGGAGGGGCAAAAGGTAAGGGATTTGACTGAATTTCTACAAGAGTGTGTGTATGTGGAGAGCAAGACATGGCTACTATTCTTCTAGGCAAACTTAAGTGAGCGTGGCGTCAGGTTCAATGACCTGATGGGACGCATTTTGAAAATGTCCCCTCACACTCGGCTTTCGCGTGCTCTTGTGGTAAAGACTGCGGCGAGTATTGAATTCCTCATTGTACACGTTGCTCTAATACGAGTCTCGATTGAGGTTCGAGTTTAACAATTAAAATATCTATTATCTTATTATTAATATTTTATTCCTCTTTTGAAAAATAGCTATAAGAATACCTTCGAGGTAATAATTCAATATGAATTTGAAATTCGGGATCTGCTGATAAAAATGTCGCTGGGATCAATGGTGTTAAGTGATTGGCGCTAGCTAGCACCTATGCCATATTTAAAACGAGAGGTCAACTTACGAAACATATTTAAATATTGAAATGAAATACTGATCTCTGTTTTCGCTCAATTGCACATTTGCAGATAGTTCTGCAGCCCAAATTTCATTGCATCGTGCCAAGGCCGACACTATTAACAAAAAAAAAGGACTAAACTTTAATACTTTACTAGTATTTATTTATAATATTAAAGAATTTTCTCTTGAGTCGATCTTTAAAAACAACTATAAACATTGAATACAAATTTTAATATGCTTTAACCCCCTTATAATTTTGAATTTCTGGTTCAAATTGACACTAGCATTTTATATTAAACTTGATTCAATTCGCTTAAACTTAACTTCTGCTGAAATCACACGATTCTGCACCCGTTAGAAAATATTTAAATAGGATTGAAAACCATTTAACAAGCCACGCCCCATCCCGCAAAATCCAGACATACCCTCTTGAATAAATACAGGCGTAATTGCTGTTGCTCTGCTCTCATGTCGCCGCAATATAGCAAATTATGAAGTTATCCCAATAGGTGGAGCCAATATTTCATGGACGGGACGGTAACACTAACTGACAGCTTGATGGAGAGACTCAACAGAAAAGTTTGCCTATCTGGTAACTATGCATCTATGCAATTTCTGATTATTTAAATTTTTAAAGTGGGTTGGTTAGTATGGGGTGCCAACCCAACGCACCTGTGACGAGAATCGTTCTCCTCACGTCTATCTATAGGGTGTCGCATGTTAATTGCAGCCTCAATTCGGCCTTTATTACAATGGCACGCTTACGTCACATACCATTTTTTCACAGTTGTCGAGGTTCCCTAAGCGGCAGCTTTGCGGGGACCGCCCCGTATAAGGATTGACCCTACTTGCGTGTTGTCAAAATATATATCTCCCTGAGACCCTCCCCTCTACACACAGACAATTATATCCAAGAATTGCTATGAAACAATCATAACGAAAGGCAAATTGATCATGCTTGGTGCACGCAACGTTTATAAATGGAGTTCACCTTTTAGTATTAAAAATGTACTAGACAACTTAATTTGTTCACTTTTAAGAGATGTTTTACAGTTGCACATCAAAGATCCCTTCCTAAGTAGGTTATATTAAGACTATGGCTAGGTAAGATTACCAAGAGTCCCCCGGGGGTAGGGGTCTAAAGAATGGTCGTTCTTGTGTTATCAAATTTGGTCGGCTATTACCAAATTTCGACGAACCAAATTTGGAAAACTTTATTAACAATTATAATCAACTGTTGTTCAATAATTTTAGTTGGCTCCAGGAGCTTTCTTGGGCAAGCACTGCTGGAAGGAGGACGTGGGGGTCTCGGGAGGCCACGGAGGCCTCATTACGGAAATCAAGTGAGGACCGAGCGAGTCCAATCTAGGTCTCACCAAATCACCTGGGTCAGTCGTACGGGGTCACGTGAGGACAAAGACCTCGAAATCTAGAAAAAAGACTTTCACTTTCACACTCGATTTCGGTGAGATGTAAATTTTAAGTTGTGCCCAGGCACCGCGCGCTCCTTTGGTCGTCATTTACAAATACCGACCGTCTACCCAGGACCTTCTTTAGACAACACTAATATCGGCACAGACCTTTTGCAGAAAGTGCCAGAATGTTGATGGCAATTGTAGAGATTAGCTAATGAATTACAAATGATCAAAGAATTTGTGAGTGGAACTGAAAATGGTCTTATTCTTGACGACAAAATGTTAATTGTTTAGAACTCTTTTAAAAATTCCATTTTTTCTTTCCAATTTTCTAAAAAAAAAATGGCTTTCAACGATGGAATTCGGATTTTAGATTGGAGCGTCTTTGTACGAATCAGAAAAGGTAATGGTTCGCATATTTACGTACACGGAAGGATGCGCCAGGGCGGGCTTTATGACTGCATGAGCTCCAGCTTCTGTACTGTACATAAAAAATAAGCATTTGTGTGAACATAATTGATAATTGATCAATGACGGATTCACGCCGCTTTTGGCATCGTGGGTGACCACATTATCTTGAAAGATGCTGATAAATCTTAAATGAAATAAAATCACAATTAGTTATTTACGTAAATAAACTATGAAATGAATATTGTCCGATAGCAAGATTTAAATGAATTAATTCGAAAAGAGATGTGCTCGTTATAAAACTTAAAAAGCATTTCTTCAAAGAAAGTGATGGAATAAAGTTCCGCATTTTTTGAAAAACAATGTATTCGAAAGTTATCATTTGGCCTGTGCCGACATTTTTTAGAGGCGTGTTCCAAATTGCTAACTTTATTCGCCCGACGCAAGCTCAATGCACCCCGATGAAGCATTAATGTTTTCATTATCGGCCGTAAGCGCACCGACCTCCCCGAAAAGTTATCCTTGTCAATTTCCCCGTAAGGGGGCGCTAACGGTTGAACGGTAACTTGGCATTTCACGTTACACCCATCGCACTTTTGCCTCGGCTTGAGGAATCCCCGGGGCGAATTGAGCACGGGAGGGGTGGAGGGTGGTGGCATGTTCAACCGTAGAATACGACTCTGATAGGTGAGTGGTAGAAGCGAGCAGGTACGAATTTAAACGCATTAATACTGTCCTAGCTGTCAGTCTCAGCGGTCATTCGCCCCGCGTCAGCGTCGTCGTCGTCAAGACATCGACGAATAAAACTTTCACTACTTTTGACCCATTTTGAGGGCAGGCAAAAAAAAATGTGTCCGCTCGTGCCCTGCTTTCGCCCGCATGTGATTCCCCCCCACTCCATACCCCTCGCCTCTTCCCCAAAAGAAAAAGAACGCGTAATCACCCACCCTTGTTAGAAACGATGGGGTCGAGAACCTCTGCGCGGAACGGAAAAAAAACAATGCGCCACATGTCCGAGTGGTGGCGCTACTGCCTGCTCAATCGCAGCCTTAAGTGATCGCCGGTTCGATTCCCGACCGAGACCTTCGGAATCTTTCGGGCGAGAGATATTCATATACACGCTTTTCTTTGGAATGGATGTAAAGCCGTGAGATCCGTGACTGTACGAATTCAGGTGCACGTTAAAGATCCCTACCTAGGTTTAGACTTACTTGGGCTACGCAAAATTAGCAGGTTGCCTCCTTGGTTTTAGGGCGGTCACGCTGGTGTGGGTCCTTAACAAATAACCCAAGGTTTGTACCAAGGAATTTAAGAATTTCACGAAACTGAAATTCTTCCGGTGAGAAAATTTGTCTCATGAAACGCGCCAGTTTTTAATTGAAAAATCGTTCATCGCATGCACCTTGCCTCGAGGCGTCCACTAAAACGTAAGGTTTTATTATGAAATATCGGCTTCAAAAACGGCTGAAATACACCATGTGTCCTTAAGAAAATTATCCTTAAGTCATTTACTCTTTCAATCAATCAACTGACCTTTAAGATTCGGCCTTGCTTTGTGAAATATTAAAATTTTGTAAGCGGTGCTGCTTCATAAAGCAGAGAGCCGATCAGCGATTCCACAACAAAGTACGCACGTAGTTGATGAATTGGTCTATATTTGGTAATTTGACGACGCACCCAGGTACGGTTCGAACGAACAAAAAGTCAGTTTTAAACCTTTAACCCAAGCTTAGCCAAATGCAAATCGACCAATCATCACAAATATTGATTACGTCATATACTCATTCTGTTTGGCAGCGCCAGCGCGGTCATTTCGGACAACAAAAGCCGGATATTTAAATCAAAACCCAAACTCTGATTTGGATTATTGACACAGGTCACAGGATTTCGACGGTGTACAATATTTTATTCACCAAAGAGCGAAAATTTGTGTGTGTTAAAAAAAGAAGTTCTGGCGTGTTATTTGTAGTGAACTGTCCAAAATGGATAACGTTATACCGGGCAGTAAGCAGATGTCAATAATCAGCAGCAATGAGACCCTGATAGTAATCAGTTTCGGTTGGAAGGATTTCGGCTATTTCTGTGATGTCGTCGCGTGGATGCTGCTGTTAGTGGTCATAGGTTTGTTCACTATTGCCCTATGGAACTGGTACTCTCTGCCCACACCACGTCGTCCGCCCGGACCCAAGTGGTATAATTTTCCAATCTTCGGACATATTTGGTCAATTGAGCGAGACAACTTTCACCTGACCCTGCACGAGATGGCGAAGCTCTACGGACCTATATTCGCGGTGCAACTAGGATCCGTTAACACTGTTGTGCTGTCTAGCTCTAAACTTATTAAAGAGTCGTTCAGCCACTCTACGTTCTGTGGACAGGCGCCTATGTGTGTGGCCAACTATATGCATGGCGGCTGCGGTGAGTTGTAATTTGCATTTCATTTCTTAGCCACGTAACTTATCTTTAATATCCAGTCTGGGTAAAATTTGGAACTTTTTGAAGTCAAAACTGAACTTAACTATTTTATTTCAGGGTTGATAAATTCTGACGATCGTGGGTGGGGTCTCCGGAGACCTGTAATAGACAAGTGTCTAGCTGGCCTTGGAGAAAAAGAAGTTACGGTTGAGCGTCCGGAAAAGCCATTTGAATTAAAACTACAAGGCGAAATTACGTATTTAGTAGAGGTGACTTGACGCCGTCTTAAAATTATAAGATTGGCAAATATACAAACTTTTTTGTTTAAAATTTATCTTTAAAATGAGTTCTCGCAGAATTTTCAGAGTAATGTTTCTTTTAATGCTGAACTTGTCCAGGAGCTAGATGCGAATGGCAACTTCCCCATCAATCCACACGAGCTCATCCTCAAGCTGGTGCGCGGCTTCATGTTTCGTTTGATTCTGGGCAAAGGCTTCGACACGAATAAACACCGGGATTTCGCTAACCAACTGAACTTGAGTTCCCTCGAGTTCCTGCCGATCTTAAAGCGAGTGGTTTTCTTATTCATTAGAAATGTTGGGGGTGGTTAAGGGTTTAAGGGCGAGGCAGATTGGTTTAGTTATTGCCTCGTGAGTGACTTAAGTTGGACACTTAAAATGTGTGTTTTGATCAATACGGTGACCAGGTCATTCGGCGTAACCTTCTAATTTTGCTGTTAAAATAATTTTAAAGGGTTTATATGACGTGCCAGCTAAAATTTAGTTTAAAGATTAGATTTAAATACAAATTGTCTATCTGGATTTGTTAAAATCTAGGAAGTTAACCTTTTTCAGTTTTCGCGTTTTGCACAATGGAAATTTTGTATTTGTTTATCGCGCGAATTTTTTTGACGCGAATAAATTGTTAGTTTCTTCATTGTCTGACGGTAATTGCATACTAAATTGGGAAATTATAAAATGAGACTTTGGTTCCTTGACTAATTAAAATATTTTCCCGAAAGCAGTTCCGGCTGAGTTTAAGAATAATTGTTTTGGATCAACTGGCTCGCTTTAGAATACGGAATTTTTTTTCTGAGATTTGGGAAAGTCCTTGGTTGGCTCTAATGGATACCTTGTTTTTCAGGTTAAATTATCTTTTCCATGGTTTTATGACCGCTAAATTGGTTACACACAGACACAATCACCATTTTCTCATGGACCTAATATCTCAACAAGTGGAAAGTAAGAGACAGCCGCCCGCACATAACTTCCTCGACGATTACTTGAGCGAATTGGAAAGACAAGACAAGGACATTTCAGCTGAGCCAGATTTTGACGGTATAGTGGGACTAAATCTTTTGCCTAAATATATCTGACCTTGAATATGTCTTAATGAAAATGGAAAATTGGGTTTACATATGCGATCTCGTGGCCAAACTCGCTAAATTTCGGACTTTGTTATGCTCTGACCAACGAAGAACTGATTGGTAAAGTGGGTACCCACATAGGTGTGTAAAATATGGCCGATTTGATTATTTCTCGATTGTACCCAGATGAGATGGATTTCAGTTGTCTATTGGTGAGTCGCTGCTTGTGTTGTCTGATTGCAGTGCCCGGGTTAGATTGTTTTAGTTGGTTCCGACTTATTGAAAATGGGCAATAGCAAATATGTGATAACAGACGTAGGCACTTAAGCTCTGCTTTAAGGATTAATTAATTCTGAAATTTAAGTGCAGGAACGACCCAGACATGAGCGCTAGTGTTAACGTCTACTATCCTATCTAGCATTTGTCGTTAAAGTATACTCCAGGATTTTCGGTATTTACAGTAATCTTATTAATTTTCCAGAAGAGCAACTATGTCACGTGTTGGCAGATCTGCTCGGGACTGGCGTTCAGACCTTGCTATCTTCAATTCTGTGGGGTCTGGCTCATCTGATGCACAATCCCAGAATTGTTCGTCGGGCTCAACGCGAAATTGACCGCGCGATTGGCTGCAAACGAATCACGGTACCCAATGATATAGTTCGGCTGCCCTTCGTCGACGCCTGTATCTACGAAATTGAGCGGATGTGTCCTGCGCTGCCGTTCGGAATGCCTCATGGTACCACAGAGGTAATTAATAATTTCATTACATGTAACTGCGAAAGTCTTTGCAGCAGACTCCCACAGAGTGGCGAATTTTACACTTTCAATAAAATTTGGAGTGCTACAGCCGAAATATCTATCTTCGTAGATTGCAAAATGTTTCTTAAATAAGTGTTGTCGTCCCATAATTTGAGTTTAAAAAAATATTGCAGCAATGCGCCATTAAATATTTCCCGAAAGACTAAAGCTAAACGCTTAACCCTGGATTCTTTTCAGGACTGCATGATGGATGACTATTTCATCCCGAAGAATTCTCTGGTTCTGGGGCTAATCTACGCTGACCACTATGATCCTGCTAAATGGGAAGATCCAAAAAAATTTAACCCAGCCAGATTTCTGGACACCAGAAGCGGCATAGTTTTACCTGAACACTTCATACCTTTCGGTTCTGGTAAGATATTTTGCTCGTATGAACGTGTACAGGCTACGCAGTACTCGTGATAACCATTTTTAATCTGTCTAGTTTAAAATTTCGCTTTCTGTTTCAGGATTGCGCGGGTGTCCTGCTGAAAATATGGCTCATAATTCGATGTTCTTGGTCTTAAGTGCCTTGATGCAACGATATCACTTTAAACGTTCAGATAATGCGAAGATACCGAAAGGAGAGCTCGGCTTCACGCGTGCCTTGCTTCCGCCAAAAATTTGGATCCAGTTTGTTCGTCGCCAAGAGTCATTTACCAAGTAACTACTTGTTAAAGAGTCGTATAGTTAATTTATTTTGTTTTAACTTTTGTTTTTATGTTCAGTTGTCAATGTTTTAACCTTGTGAATAGTCTAATAAAAAGCCTCATCTCTTAAAGAGATTGATTCATCGTTGTGTATTAGTAATTGTTTTATGGTTAACTTATTACGAGAATTGCCAAAAATAGGCATTCCAGTGTATGTCTAAAAATAGCTGATAGCAATTGGGTAGATGTGCTATAAACAAAATTTGACTGCATGGACTGCTATCTGTTTATCTGGGCCCGAACAGCGCTTTTAAAAATAGGAACCCCATAGTTGCATTGGGGTCGCTGACCTTTCCCCTCTTTTAACAATATTGTGACCCGTAGGTGAACCGCTATACCTTTGCAGCTGTCTTTTGAACTTCAAATAACGGTACTTTATACATTTACGATCGCATAATTTATGGAGGGGTAACTAGTATCGAGGGAACATAACTGGGCTAGACAAAATTGCCAGGTCGCCTCCTGGGTTTTTTTAGGGCGAACACGCTGATGGACCTCCTTAACAAATATCTCTTGGGAACATAAAGAGGATGCAATGGGGCGCCCATAGACATTTAAAATGACCTATTGTTCCTCAAGGTGTGTAGGCTCCTTCACCGGATTTGGAGTAATTTCGAAATTGATGTGAAAGATAAACGGTGCTAAACATAAAAGAATTTACTTCGTCATTGAGGCATTATGAATGTTCAGAGAAGATTACTGTTAAGTGTAATTAGTAAAGCCAACAAAAGTAAGACGTGCGTGTAAGAATGCGTATTAATTAGATTTTGCAAATTATTCGAATTCGGGAACCATTTTAATACTCTAATTTTGAATAGCTAAATTAAAATGTGGGCATTTTTGAAATTTGGTTGAAAAATCATTAAATAACTGAAATTATAAAATTTTAAATTATCCCGTACAAAATAGTTCTGTTCTATAAGTTAATATTTTGAAAGTAAACTATTGGTATCCATGGTAGGTCATGATTCATTGACCCCTACCTCTCTCCCTAATACTCCTCCCCTAAACACAAGGCCGCTGACCTTTGCTACCAGTTTTGTTTATTTTTACCTGTAACAATTCTTTTTAGACTGCTTGAGGCGTAGGTTTAGGGGTGCCGTACTTTATCGGAGAAAGGTGAAGGGGCCATTGTAATTTTACAACATTCTGTTTCGCAATCACAAAGGGGAAAAACATCGACGCCCTCTAAATCGCCGAAATGTGGTATTTTTGCCCTTTGTGCGCCCGAAACTCCTCCTAATAGCCTCACTATTTTGCCCATCTCTGCGAAGGACTACCAGTTGACGATATGATGGTCTCCTGGAAGTCGCCGACAGTTTCTTTTATAAATCATTTTCGTTCCAGTAATTTGAAAATTACAGATGAAATAAATTTCTAATTTTAATTCCATATTGTTAATCCTGCAGTTCAACTAGAAAACAATGTTTAGTGAGTTATATGTATGTACTCTGACTTCGACCAATTGCGTTAAGCTTAAGCGGGCATTGTCAGCGCTTGGATGAGAGCCCTTCGCCTTTCTCGCGAACAACCGTAGTTTTATATGGAGCCAGCGCTGTCATTGCTTCCGTTCAAAATGTGGCTGTTCCATTTCTATTCAATGTCTAGTAACGCTATAACATATTTCTCAATGTTTAATTTGCTTTTGGTTCGTACGCTAAAATCACGAGCGTTTGAAACCGAATCTTCAGTTCTTTTGTTTTTAAAGTATCACAAATAACTATAACACCATCGGGAGTAGATGAGAGACGATTCTAATCAAATGTTTGCAAATTTCGGCTAGCACATTACAAATTCGTAGGGCATTGAGTGTCCCCCCTCGTTTACACGTCAGGTGTGAATGGCATCAGTACTTTATCATATTTCTCGCCCACCATTCGCGACGAAACGTTGATTCTTTTAACGATCTCGCGCCTTATAATTAAGGTAATTAACATAGTTTAGATGTCATTCTTCAGCTATGTGTCCATGGACATCCATGAATGTTTCCGCCCTAACTCCCTCCCTTCCTGCCAGGGGCCCTGCGACCTAGTAATTTAGCCAAGTCTAGGTTTCTAACTTACATGTTTGCCGGATTCTTTTACGTGTACCTCACATTCCACTGGTAAGGGTCCTATAACTTTACTTCCATTTCAAAATATATGGCACACGTAGGAATTTCTGTCGCCTGAAAAATTCCGGATGTCTGCGCCGATTTTAGGTTTATGTGAACATTATCATGGGATGGGAGATTGGGGTTCACTTGACTGATCTTTCCATCTTGACTCCCTTCTCGTTCACTAATTAGCATGCGACAAGTGACAGCTTCATTTTTTCTTTTCGAAAAAGCTATAACTTGTCTTGGCTCGGTCAAGTTTAAGTTGATTGGCCTCTCTTTCTCTCTTTCTGGTGAGTAGCAGCCATTCAGACTATAGTGAGTGAGACGTGCTACAAACCGTAGCACGTGTGCATAGGCATATACATGTATGTACAACAAGCACATGTACTTTTTTGCATATGATAAATGCACACTGTATAGGTCCTTCGGAAATTCATGATCTTGCCATTATCTGACAAGAAGAGCTGTTGATTTTTGAGAGGGCATTTCCTGATCAAACGCTGATTTTAAAAAATCCTTTGATGTTTCAACTTTCGTATAGTCAATTTTAATTATTATGTTGCTTTTTCGAGTCTGGTAGATGAGCGTTTGGTTGCGATAATTGACAAAGGAAACTGCCTTTCCTAATTAAAACAATTTACGCAATTACGCAACAATGCACATAAAATCAACAAAAAAATGTATTGAGGGCTTCTAACATTGCTTATGATTCAAAATATAATAATAAATTGTTTTTATAGTCGCAAACACAAAATGTTCTTATGATTTGCGCGAAAGAAGCAATTTCAATATTTTATTTTATAATTTCATCTTTGCAAATACGAAGCCTAAAGTTGTTGAACCACTGGTTCAGGCCAGTCACCGTAAGAATTTAGTTCATTTATTAGCGCCAATTTCTGAAATAAAAATGTGCGCGCAGCGCTGGCAATTAATTTGACACCAAAAATCTCTGTTTTCGACTTCCTGAAATCCGTTGTATTTCTGGTTTTATTTTTTTTTTGTGTACCTGTCCCTACACCCCCGGCGATTTTTTTTCCCATAATCGTCTGTCCCTTCCTACATTTTTTGTGTGTTCCTTGTGAGTGTCCGGCAGACCATTTTTTTTTATTCATTTAAACCTGTTATTCCGCTTTTTATTTCGCTACCCCCACAGCGATGTGAAACTAATCCCTCAACTCGCGTACACTGCAGGAAATCATTTTGATATTTTTCCTTTTCTCAACCCTAGTGTTTTGGCGCGGTGGGCCTGAGTTTAAATTATTTATTTTCTCATGTTTTATTCAGCAATAAGACTTCAGAAAACTATTGGTGGCAATTTTTATTCGCCTGAAATACTTGTGACGCCAACTAAACGCGAAGAAAATGTGAAGTTGGTCTGTCAAATTGACATGGCAGTTTTCGCATTTTTACATGGTGAGGGATGACAGCATATGAAATAATATAATACACTTTCAAAAGGACACATAAAATCAAACACCAGTACATACACCTCGTGAAATGTCATGAACGCTATTCACGCAAATAAAGCCGAAGGTAAATGATGTTGTCTTAAAATATTTACATGTTTCATAAATGATGGTTTATACATGTATATTTTGATTTATGGAGTCTGGCCAACTCGTCGTTTAGTTAATTTCCACGGTTTCTGTCACCGTATTTGTTCTCCTAAGTTATTTTAAACTTTATTCATATTCTATTCAATTTATTTTCAGAATTCATACAACTGACCATATTTTAATTTTACTTCTGTAAAAAATCAATATGATTTGATTAAAACCTTATATATAAGAGAACAAATACGGAACAGAGCCGTGGAAATCATCGTCGACTATCACATATTTTTAATCTATGGTTATTTTAATAAAATGGGGGTTATTTTAAGACGCTATCATCACTCGAATCTTATACTTTTGCTAAAACCTTTTAGTTGATAGCGGTTTAAAAATGTTTGATCTTGATATGGTTGAAGAAGATCGACCGATACCGACGCTAAAACATAAGGACCAACGACAGATCTGGTTTTTCGTAACTCAACTCCGACCATAGCCCGAAAATTCAGCGTTGCCAAACCCTTGCCCGCTCCCTTCATTCCCGTTTGCGATTGCGAAACGAACGATCGACCGTTTTCCGGAGCCCCAGGTTGTAGGGCAAATCTTGCCACCAACCCAATACGGGGGGGCGTCCCCCCATTGAACAGGTGGCAAAGAGAAGTCGGATAAAAAGAATAAGAGACGTTTGTGGGTGGTGAGGGTGGTGAACAAGAAATACGAGAATCGACTCCCCCTCCCCCCTCCCCCTCCCCCTCACATCACCCACCGACCCCACCCGCCCCCGGGGGCAGCCGGGCCGCGTGCGAAAGTGTGTTACTCGCGTTCCGTAAATCTCGCGTCAAACAAAAAAAAAATGAAAAAAAATTAAAATAAAAAGGTGAATGACACCTGGCTGACGACGGAGTCGCCAGATGGGTCAACGACCTCCAACAATAACACAGACACCTCGCTTCGTAGAGTGGACGGTGCACAGCCGGGGCACAGGCGTAGAGAACGATGGGCGCTTGGTGAGGACTGAGGAGTGCACGGTGGTCAGAGAGGTCTATACGAGAACTATCATTTCCGCCATGGTGGCAGAATACGCCATGGTCCAGTAGTTACTGCCAATGGTTACTGATTGTTGATTCATTCAAAATCGTACGCGAATTATGAACAGTGTACGTCATAGTAATGACGACAAAGAAGTGGCAGAACTGGAGCGCATGAATTAGATAAGTCTTACGCACGTACATGCAGGATAGGTGTCTGCACCACTTTTTCTTATGACGTACGTGCAAGTGTTTTAATTGGGGCTCGTGTTGTAGTGAAAGTGCTCCAACACTATTTGTGAATCACGTGAACAGATTTTCGAGACATTTTCGGCCGTGCCTTTTTGTTAATAGGATAGTCTTTAAAAACCTTATCAACTGTAACAAATATAACAGAAAGAGGTAATTATAATTTCAGGGAGGTCCAGAAGTCAAGTCACCATTAAAAATTGTAATAACTTGTTGTTTTCGAAAATGTTGATGCAGGAAATATACCTTGAATAAATACACGATCGAGCAACGTGTTAAAACAATTGCATTTGTATTCTATTGAAGACGAAATTCGATTACTGTTATTGGTGCGAGATATCGAGTCATACTGGAAGATTTCGTGCGTGCTGCAGTTGAGGACACAGTGCCTGAGCATTGGTGGAATCATGAGACCATTTCCCGTACAGCTCGAGCCATAATTCAGGTTTGGTATGTGATTTTCGAGAAATGACTCAAGCACCTTATTCAACTTGCCTTCACGCTCAACAGATTTGGCGGCTGAACACTTTTATCTGTGGGGTTACATTAAAGATAGCTAACGAGCCCCTGACCAGTCAGCGGCTTAGTCGATACCCGAGAAGAAATTATGGCCCTATGCCCAGAAACGCTGCGATTCGAACGGTCCCCTGGTAAGCCGAAATGATTTTAGTGCCGAAAATCCCCAATCGTTAATCCAATAAAATCATCGGATTTGTCAACATTTCTAAGTAGGCGACGAATTTGCCTATCGGCATACGGCACACGCCTACGTGCGTTTCTAGTTCTAGTTGGTGTCCCTATACAGGCTGTATTGTCCTTTTTGCATTAAAATCAAACCGGGCATATTGAGAACCATATTAGAAACAATGTTACATAATGTAGCAACTGTAAAATTATAATCAGGAAATGACACAGAATCCGAACAATAAAAATCTCTGCAATTTATAAAATACAATGCTGCCCTGGTCAATGCTGACATATAAAAACCTGTTTATGAATCTCCCGCTATTCGAGCGGTATCCACAACATCTTCATATTTTATTAGAATATATAATACGAAATGATTAATCAAAATGAAATTAAAATACTTAGATCCAATATGTGTCACCAACATATTTTGGTTATTCGATGTTAAACTACCAAAATAACATACAACTGTAAAAACAGACAAAATCAGCTCATCGAATTTTCTCTCTTGATTTTAATACCGGTTACGGAAACGCCGGAGATAGCCGGAGTAAACCGAAAATCTAATAGTTCTTTTTGATTGTTGTCCGATATTGGTCAATCCGACTGAGCCGCGCAATCCGGCCCTGTATGAATAAATTTACCGTTCGTGTCAATGCACCTTAATGGCCGCCAAACTGTCCATAAATTGTAAATATATACAGAGTACGTGTCTAAACCAACAGTTACCGACCAATACCAGCAACGTCACGTATTGTAAACACGTTTTTTTATCCCTCTGGCGGTATCAAAATAAACCACCCGCTTTGCTGAAGTCACAATGAACTGGTTACATTTTTTTTTTTTTTAAATCAAATTGAGGTTTTCGTCATAGGGGGTGTTGGGGAGGCGAGAGGAGGAAACTTTCACATACCGTGCGAGCCGAGCGTGCAACGCTCTTAAATCGTCCAGTCACTCTCACTGGTTTAGATAGGAGGCCTATGCCCTCTGCGCATGACAGTTATTGGTGCCATCGGTTGGTGTTCAGCAGACTCATCATGTGCGTTCGCTGCAGTTATGCAGTGTTAATATTAGCTCCATGATTGGAGAACTCTTCGATGGACCTATACATATTTTGCTTATGGGCTACCGCCCAACACATCGATCTAACAGCGCTCCTAGGGGTGACTTCTAAGTTGGTGTTTAAGCTACACTTGCGATCTCAACTGCAAATGACGAAATGACCACCGCCACCACCTAGTGTTAATGCGCAGCGCCCATATGCATAATGTGCGTGTTTGCTGAATTTGATTAAGTAAGCAATCCTTAATTAGATTCGGGGGTTTTCCAAGAAACGACCTTATCTATTAGACATAAATAACGGTTAAATCGCAAAGAAATATTCTCAACCGCTAATCTTGTTTGTTCTGGAAAAATGTGGATAAATGTGGACTTATTTATCTATCTGGTTTTCTGTGTAAACTGCAAAGCAAAAGCGGAACGATAATGAATTTACATCAACTTTCACTAAATGGAGTTGGGTGAAACAAATATTGTATTTAACAAAAGTGCCCTAAGGTATGCTTAACATTTTCCACAAATATCGATAGATTTAAATGACGCCCGCCATAGGCCCCTTCCGGGGCTACTTGTGGGTACTTATTGTAATTGTAATTGAATTATTCGTGACTACAACACTTGAAATACCGAACGACATTTTTATTTATTTCTGAACATGCTTCGTGGATATCTTTTCTAGACGATGCATGAAGCATATAAATAGATTGTAGTAAAATCCCATCTTGATTCGATTAATAAGGGAATGTGCGCTGAATTGCAATTTGAAATATTAACCAGTCCTTAGGCAACTCTTTCCCCCGAAAGAGCAGGAAAAAGTTGTTGAGGCCGATATTAATGACACAGGGCTGGTTGGATGATGCTGTTGCTACCCGTACATTTTTGGGCACTCACCGTTGAGGGGGAGTTAAGATGGCCCCCCTCCTCATAGGGTATAATGAAAATTTTGGAAAAATAAATTTGAATTGAAATACAACCTAACGTAAGCTTTCATTATATATGCTCATAGCATGTTTGACTTTCACTATCGTTTTCTCGTGAACGCAAATTTAAAAAAATTATCTATAAAATATAAAATCATTTAAACGAATTCATTAAAAAAATCGATATGTAAAATAAAATTTGCTTTCAATAAGAAATCATTGTTTTACGGGGCAAATGCTTTTTTAATGAAAATACTTCTTCAGCAGCCATTTCTCGTACACGTAATATAGTGAGGGAACAAATATTTCAATTCATGTTCCTAATTTATTTTAAGCGAGTTCGATGACTTGGTGCTTCCCCAACTACCTCCAAAAACGTATTTTTTCATTCAGTTCGTCATATTATTTATTCATTTATTTCGAAATGGAATATGGTTCAAAATTGCCGCTAGCGTTACAACCAGATGCGAGACAGAAAGGACTTTCCAATGTTTCCAGATCATTGACCGCATTGTCTCGTTCATATATTGGATGCAAAAGGACTCTGTCTTATCCAAAAGCGGTACTTCTTAGTTAGGCATCCATTCCTGTATGCCATGTTGCGTTGCGAAGCCTGTATTCAAGGGGCAAAACGCACATGAATTAAAATTGGTAGGAGATATAACTGTAGGATGATCGTGCTCATTTATTTTTGCGTTGAATACATACAAAGGGATAGGGGGAATAATTTAAGAGTAAGCAGGGGGAGAGAAAAGAGGATGCGGAATCGTTTTTACTTCCGGGATTTTCTAGATCTAGGTTCAAATAGAAAGTCGCGCCACTCGTGGTCATTGTAGTCGCGGGAAGAAAAGAAGACGGGGACAGGTGAATAAGGAGGGGGAATATTAAGACCCACGACCTTCGCAAAGTCGCTCTCGGGGAAATGCACATGCGTTCCGGCGCTGCCAATCACAGAACTGTCTGTGAAAAATCTATTCGAGATTGGGGAACCTGCGTGGAGAGGACAGTCATATTTTTTTTGCCGGATATGAAATTTGCCTTTCCAGAAAACAGATGATGCGTTTTATGTTGTTTCCTCCTTCATACATTTCCCACTTTTACTTTCATCATGTTCTACACTGTACATCAGATGGCTAAATCGACATACTAGAACTTACAAGATAATAGAAGATGAACTATTGTCACTGGGTTTACTAACATTGAATAGTTTTACAGGTGTATTTCAGTTATGAATAATTGTGATTTTTAAAAAAAACATTACTTGATTCCAATATGATGTTTATTTTCTATTTTGTTTATCTTTCCACACAGGCACTAGTCGAAACAAATGATTACGTATTTGATGTTTCATGATAGAAAACGCCACCGCATAGTAGCCATAATGATTATATTAACATCTTTGGAGGGCGCTGGTGTTTAATTTTTCTGGATAATTGGTCTCAACTTATCTATGAATAAAAAATATATAAGGTAAGTTTTATTTTATTTATTTTTTTACAAAAGAACACATGGTGCAAACACAGGACGGTGTAAGAAACGGCAACATTTTTTCGCGTTTTCGATTGATATAATAAGCGTGAAAAAATCAAAGACGTCCGAGGAGGAAAAATTCGGAAAGTACAAAGCGATAGAAGTTTGCGAAACATAACGACAACTAGATTGATATCACCTACACTGTCGTCAAAACCCAACAATAAATTTGAATTTTTTTTTAAATGTTACCAATTTTCAGATCTTTTGGAAACCGCTTGTCACGATTCAAACGAAAACGAGAATTTTTTTTTGCCGTTTCTTACATCGTCCTGTGTTTGCACCATGTGTTATTTTGTAAAAAAAAAAAAAAAAAACATGCCTTATATGATTTTATCACACGGCTCCTAAAACAATCTTCAAAATAAAAAATAGCTTTATCGGCAAATTTCAAAATGACGGATGTTTTGCTATAAAATATTGTTCAGTTATTTTTTAATATTTGAGAATGATTCAAACAGATTTTTAGTTATGTCACCTTCCAACATGCATTCACCAAAGTGGCGAATCTTATTCGCAAATTATGATTTGTAGTAGGTACGTTTACAATAAGACGTCATTTTCTTTAAAGTGTTCATTGGGAAAATGGATGAATAAATTAAACTATTGTAATATTCATATTATTTGAAAAGTTCATAATTAGTTATTGTACATTTTTTGTTTTTAATGAACACCTCAGGTCGCCATACTTTTAATAAAAGTCCATCCTTTTATGGATCCACTTCAAGTCATTTTGAGTTCCCAGGATTTGACAGATTTGTTAAACGAGCATATTTTTGACGACAGATGGCGCCACAAGCAACGGCGCGATGAGCCCACCGTTCCTCTCATAGTAACTGTCTTGGCAGCCGCTCTTGGCCTACATTTTGGCCCGGAGGCGTCGTTGAGTGAACGGACGGAAGAGGCAGACCCCTAACGGTATTTAAGCAACGCGCGACTTCATCTGGGAGATCATTTTTTGACCGAAGTATAAGCCGGGTAGAGAGATTGCAAAATACGCGCCGCGCTACCTTAAAGAAATACTTACCGGCCAGAAAAAGTTCTTGCCATTGACGTTTTCTCGGATCGCTCAAGAATTAATATCACTCTCCACGCAAAAACCACAACGAATCGAAACAGATAAATTTCAACTCGATTAGTATCGCCCACTTCATATATTTTATTAATTTTTAAATATTTGTAAGAAACCGAACAATTGACATTCGATATTGTTCGTCAACATCGCGATCACTGGTAACAATTATTCTTACAAAACCGAATCGTGCGAAAAGTCGCCCATTACTGCTGTGATTTGCAAACAATAGTACCGGTCTGAACGAATTAACATTTTCCGTGACATCGATTGATAATCGTTGGAACAGAGAAAAAGTAATCGGAACAACGAGATATTGACGTTTTCCTCCCATACTCACTCGATCGAACGCTTTCCCGAAATACTGCAGCGTGCGCCCGCCGTCTTTTGAGCGTTCACTCGGAATCAGAAGATGCTAGTCAAGGCCCTGGTTGATCTGTTCCACTTCGTCATCAATCTGGAATGGCAGGACATCGCCTCGTTCCAGTTGCTGGTGTTCGTGACGGTGTGTCTCCTGTCCCGCTACTTGATCGACGTCCACCGAATGCGACGTCTGCCACCTGGTCCGTGGGGTGTCCCATTCCTGGGTTACCTGCCGTTCCTGCGCAGCAACGCTCATCTGGCCTTCACCGAACTCTCCCAAAAGTACGGATCCATCTATCGGCTCTTCCTGGGCAGTAAACTGGTGGTCGTGCTCACCGATCACACGCTGATCAGGGAGGCGTTCCGCATGGAGGAGTTCAGCGGTCGGCCCAGCACCGAGCTCACCCAGATTTTGGGCGGATACGGTAAGTCGATGTCTTCTTATAACCTTACAAACAAGTATCTTTCCAAAATAGCCAATCTTAAGAATAATATGTGTTCAAACACACTACCCTCTAGTGTCCCAAAAGTCTCCATTCGTTTTTGTGTGAGCACGCCCCGCCCCCCTAATTTTGGGTGGTTATTATTTCGAAGTAATGCATCATTTTCGGTCTGAACGAGTTATCCTTTTAAAAAACGGTCCTCGAGTTAAATCGGAGTGCTCATAATTTCTTGAAAATGTATATAGCAAAATGATGAAAGCGAAATTTCGCGAAACTCAAAAATTTTGAAACTTGCATTCAAACCATTATTATTTGTTTCGTGAAGTAAATTTAAGAGTGGTATTTTTATGCAGCAAGTAGTGAGATTTAAAGAATAAAAAAATTTAAAACTTGTGTTTTCAAACTAATTCGATCATGTGTGAATGACTTCAGGAAGGATAGCTGTACGTCTATTATTAACCTTAAAAGGCAGCCACAAATCTCAGCTTACACCGGATTAAACTTTTAGGGTTCAATTGTCGCCGCTGGTAGCGCATTCAAGTCACGAGGAGGGAATTTGTGGATTTATCACGTGCAGAAGTCTGCGATTAGTCTTGTCTTAGGACAGTCTACAGTACTTTGAGTGATCCCATCGGTTGAAAATCATTAAACAATTTTTTTTAATAATTTACAATAAACCCGAACTTAAAAAACATTGGGAGAACATTTAACACAAGTGATATTTGTGTGTTTAGTCTACTGATATTTTACTAAGCTATATTTTAATGCTCAGATTGCTTTTCCTACCTTTCAGGTGTGATTAATACTGAAGGTGACCTGTGGAAGGAACAGCGAAAGTTTATTCACGAGAGGCTGCGAAATTTCGGCGCACGCAATTCCAACAACAGGGACAAGCTCGAAAACCGCATCACGGTATGTTACTTTTACGATTAAAAACAGTTAGACCGCGCCCAAATGTTTTGATCTGTTTTCTTGACTTTGAATAAACATTTCAACGTGGTGATAGGTGATTTGAAACAAATTTCAATTCAAAACTTGATTGATTTCTATGTTTAATGGTGACAGACGCAAAATTTTGAAGTCCAGACAGTTACAACAAGGTCGGGGCAGAAACTGTCCATGGAATCCCATTGTGGTTAGAGCTGGCACTAGAGCATTTCTTGAAATATAGAGTGTTTTGATTTCCAGTGCATGAAATCGTGATGTGGTACGACTCATCGTAGCCCAGTCGGTATTGCGACTGCGGCTCGGCTGTCCCGGGTTCGATTTCCGGCGCGGGCTCTCGATTATTCCATCCCCGGGGTACTGGTGGAAATGTGCCCCTCACACAGTGCCGAAGCACTAAAAGATACACACAGAAATTGAAAATAAAAAACTGAGTTCTTTCGACGCAGTTATGTGCCAACTGTCTTACTATATTTTGAGATCCATAAATTTAAATAATTGTTACAATTGGCTTTTCTATCTGTGTTCTCCAAACAGGGAGAAGTCCGCAGCGTCCTACGAGTGCTACACCACCAGAAGGGTGCATCGTTCAGCATGCACACGTTGCTGGCCAGCAGTCTGAGCAACGTCATCTGCTCAATGCTGATGAGCGTGCGTTTCGGTCACCGCGATCCCAAGTTCCTGCGTTTCTTGCATTTGATGGACGAAGGTCTCAGACTGTTCACGCTGACGGCGCCCGTCAATTTCCTGGCTGCCCTCCGTCACGTGCCCGGCTTCAACTGGGCCTACAACAAGATTATCCAGAATAAGGACGAGATGTTCCAGTTCTTCCGCGAGATGGTCGACCAGCACAAGGCCACGCTCGATCCGGACAATGCCAGAGATTTCCTGGACGATTACCTGATCGAGATGCAGAAGCAGCGGACCGCCGGCAACAAGCATCACTTCTCCGGTAAGTGCGCGCGATACGATCATTTGGTTTATTTTTAATCAAGCACCATGAGCGTAATGCCTGTAGTGCAGTTGACAACAGTTGATTGGTTTTTTAAAAAAATACAATAGTTTTCAAAATGCTCGACTATAAAATTTAAAACAAAATGTTTATGCCGTCGCCATTTCTATTATCCCACTCACAGAGCTACAACTGTACCAAGTGATCGGCGACCTGTTCAGTGCTGGCCTGGAGCCGGTGAAGGACACGCTACAGTGGGCACTGCTTTACATGATCACCAATCCGGAGGCACAGAGCAAGGTGCAAGAGGAACTGGACGCGGTTGTAGGAAAGGGTCGCCTACCTTCTTGCAACGACTTGCCCTATCTGCCGTACACAGAGGCCACCATTATGGAGGTCCAACGCATGGCCAACGTGCTGGCCATCGGAACCAGCAGGGCCACCACTCAGTGAGTGCCAGATTTTTTTCTATTCGCATCCAGAATTATCCCTTGATCCTGAGGCAGAGGGGAGCCTATTTTATTTTTCAATTTATTAAATAAATTGCTATGTTTACTAACTTTTAGAAATACTTCGCTATGTGGTTACGCCATCCCCAAGAACACCCACATTATTCCGTCTCTGTGGACGGTGCACATGAACCCCAAGAACTGGAATGATCCAGAGACCTTTGACCCATCCAGATTCATCGACAAATCGGGTCGCATCATGAAACCAGATTACTTCATCCCGTTCTCCACAGGTAATAACAATTAAGAGATCTTAATGTTTTCACAAGTTTTCCACATAAAATCTACGTTTCGAAAAAAAATCTAGACCGCCATAGAGAAAAAAAATATAAAATTCATTTTGAATAATCAATTCGATGATAATATGTTCTTGTGAAATAGGGAAGCATGCTAAAAGCTGCAAATATCCAGTTGAACCATTTCTAATGATTCACAATGCAAAAAACATAATTTTTGAAAAATGTTATTTGTTGGCATTTACTAAAAAAAAATGTCTCATTTTTGCAGGCCGCCGCATGTGTATCGGTGATGTTATGGCCAAAATGGAGATATTCTTATTTCTGTCGTCCATTCTACATCAATTCAACCTGTCAATTCCCGAAGGAGAACCATTCCCGAGTCTCGAGGGATCTACGGCTATCACGCGAACACCCAGCCAATATCGCATCAGCGCCACCTTACGGCAAGACACGCTATGTACGGAAGACTATTATGGAAACTCGTAAGAGGGTCCCCGCTCGATTTTTTGTGTGTACTTTCGGCTGGGGTCCCACCTGCGTCCCCCCTCCGCTTGTCACCCCACTAAGCGCTACCACTAGACCAACCGGGAATGACCCCATCCGTAAAGCGCAAGAGATGATTGGGATGCTGACATGACGTCGCCTAGCAACCATGGAGGCGAGATCTGCAAATGTTGCACCCCGCTTCCACTAGATGGCGATAACGCTCGGATAAACATCCGGGCGTTGATGGACACCAAATTGCCAAAATGGCGGGCTGCAAAAATTAAAAGAACCATAGTTTCGCCAGAAACGAATTCAAAAGGATAATGTGGATAATGCAGTATGTGATTTTAAGCTCACCGCGAGTAGTCCAACTGAACAGGACATAACATTCGACAGGAGAAAAGGACTGGAATCAACGTTCGGTGGGTAAATGAGTCTGCACCTGATTATCATTGTTCAGCGCTAGCCGAACAGCGGCAAATACAAACGTCTTCTTGAGTTGAAATACAGGAATTTACTTGTACTTAAATGCTAATGTTTGCGCAGACATTAACTTATGGCTAGTTTAATTGGGTAATGTGAAGAGTTTTTCATGTTACTATTGCTTTAATTGGGATCCCCTTAAATGTCACTCCCCAAGCTTTTCAAATGTCACCCAGCTATATGGTGGTATTTTAAATTTAATATGTTCAGCTTCATTGTGAGAGCGTCACTGACAAATATTTGTAAATAATTTGGATTCTGAAGAAACTTTTGACAACCGGATTGTCAGAATTTTGTATATCTAGCACAACGCGCATCTAGTATAGCATGCCTACAGTCTAATGAGAAGAGCCGCAAATCATTGTCACATTCCTAATTTTGTCATATTGTGACAGCCAGTGCATAATCTCTTAAGTATATTTTCTACCTCAACTTGCATTTGTTACACGTATACAATTATCAATAATTAATAACTTTTCGGTAGGGCCACTTTCAATGAAATTAGTCAAACTCAATTTCCTATCTAAAAGTATAGCATTGCATTTATGATTCGTCTCACGATTTCGCTTCGTTAAGATAGCGAATTTGACTATCTCCTGTCCATTAAAAAAAATGAAGGACTCCGGGCATTAGTCACCAACCTAAAATCAATGGGTTCATGTAAAAAAAAAATGAAATAAAAATGCTAGTCATTTCAACCTAGTTTCAAGCCTAAACAAAAACAATTTGACATATTCTATTTGGATCACATGAATATCCTTCAGTATTTTTTCTAACAATTATATTCCTTTTAAAATATGAACTATTAGCCCCTCGCATAGTGCCAAAAGGGGTACAGAAATGCCTGTAGTGCAAAGACTACAGTGATAAGGGGGGGGGGGGAGGAAATCAAAAATTAGATCATGTCGGTAATTGAGTAATTGAAATTGCAGTTGCCGTAATATTATAGTGGACAGTCGCAATGAAATGGCAAATTCCGTTCGAAATTATTGAAATTGTATTTGCATATTTGTAGTAACGATTTGTTTTGATGAACCTATGTCCTTCAAGTGTTTTAGGATCATTTTATTTATTTTATTGTATGTTTCATATATGCGCCTATTGTTAGCTTCACCATTGTGTTTCAAAAATAGCAATTATTGTACTTGTGTCTGTTTTGTTGAGAAAACAGACAATACTAACATTGCCTGCCCACACAATTAGTGGCATGTGTATAATATGGCTTAATTTATTATTTCCTATTTAAAAGCTGTTGACTGTCATAATTGGCGGTCCTGTCTAAATGCAATTGGGCCAGTTACGTGTATATCCCAAGTGTTGACAGAATTACGGGATTGGCGACATTTTTCCATGGAAAAATATTTCAATGGCACTTTGTGAGTGCCTGCACTTTTTAAGATTTATAATTATGGATTCTAACTGGCCTTTGATTAGTTACTTTGCAAACGTAAGCTGTGAATCGATCAGTGTTTCCATCCGTGTTTGTTTCTGTAGAGTTGAGAAATTTGAATTAATTTAGTTGAGACGTGTAATAAAATCAAACTGAAATGCTTTCAACATCTCGAAAATCTTTTTAGTAGCAAAATTTTGATAACGCCAACCAACTATCATATATATCGACAATGGTTTTACCAGGGCATTGGAATAGCAGTAACCGCGAACTAAAATTAATTGCCTGAAACAAAGAGTTCGCAGTAGGATAGCTACCAGCAGCCCAAAAGTGTAGTTTCATTCAGCATTTCTTTCTACTGCATTTCAGTTCCACGAAAAATGCACATATCAATTATTTAAACACAGGCGAACAAAATTAACGCTAGATTGCTAAAAAATATGTTTGACAGCTCAACGCGATGGAAGCGCATCAAGTTGTTGATAGCCTGCCACCAATACATATTTGACTATTGAATTGCGATAGTTATAGCAGGCTAAAATATATATATATTTATTGACAATATATGAAAATGTCTGCAAACATTGTCTGAACAAATATAGACAATCTAGATACTACAGTTAACCTCACAGCCAGGTATTTTTGTACACACAAACAGTTTTAACAAACATGGACCACGTTCTAAAACAACACTTCAGAATGCAGACTTAAACAAACATCAAATTCATTTGTTCGCAAATGGCAATAAAAACAAATAATGAACTAGTCACATTGTCAAAAAATTATAATTTAGCATATGAAGACGCAGAAGAGACGTCATTTCCTTATAATTTTATGATATTTGGAAGCCGATCTTCAAATTAAGTTTTTAATTTGAAAACGTCAGATACTACATCTCCTAACAGTTTCTTGTGTGACACTGGTTCAATTTAAATTTGAGAAATAATTGAAAGCGAACTGAGAATGTTTTCTGCTGTACCGCATTATTATCTTTATTTTGCTGTGTCTTTCTCGCCACATAAGATTTATTTTTATGTTCGCTTAATCTCAGAGATAGACATTTTGCACGAAATAAGACATTTTACAGTTAAACCTTTTGCACTTTATATAGTTTTGAAAACACTGTCAAGTCGCGAATGAAATTATTTCTCGCGAAACCAAACCAATTTATGTATCTTATCTGGAACCTGTTTAAAACATAAGACGCTGTGAAGTGTGTCCGGGGCGGCACCAAACCAAAACATTAAAAATCCAATCGCAGGTAGCCAAACCGCTTCACTTCCATTGCACAAAGAAAAAATTGAAATCTATTTAAAATAGGTGCGTGCAGAAATTGAGTCATCGTCTCAAATTTCAAGCGCAATAGTCTCATTAAAAGACTAGACGAACTTCACGACTATTGTGCTCGCCTATATCTGGGGCATCACTCAAGAGTATTTTGGTCGTTCTTCGCTTGAATAAAAAATAGATAATAACTCCCAGAGCTCGGGTACGAGAGTTAAAACAATTTTCCAAGCAGTTTCGCTTTATCTTCCTGATCTTTTAGTTTCACTTTCTCTTCCAGATTTTTCAGATCTTTGCTTATCAGCGAGGCCAGAGAAGAGTCCAAAATTTTTGCCCGCTCGAAGTCTCTGCGGGCCTGGTCTGGGTTCCAAGCTCCCACGTGGGCCTGGGCTCTTCTATACAGCGCCTTCACGTTGTCTAGATCAGAATAACCAAGTTTGTTCTCTTACTTCTCAAATAAGAAAACATTTGTGCAGGTAGCATTTTGATTGTTTTGGAGGAAGATGCGTGAAACATCCAGTTCCCAGAACATGTGCCCCTCGAGCAATCGATCAATCAAGAATTAATGACAATTTTTCTCAGGATCACCTAATGTCCTGTGTCCTTCTCGAACATTTCCACAATATGGGCAACTATTTCTAGATTCAACAATAGGAAGATCGTCTGGAATATTTTCAATAAAAATGGGGGTTGTGCCCGGGACAGGCCGGACGAAAAAGACGAACGAGAGTTGGCGATAAATCTAAAAATAAATTTGAAAATAAAACTAGAGCACCTCGGAATTGACCGCACGCACTGGTATGTGCGACCAAATCCGAAGGCTGCGAAATTACAATGAACGTCGAAAATAAAAGGCAACGCAACACAGGCAAAGGGGAAGGGTAAAATAGAGAGGTAAAATCTCTAGTTTTATTTTCAAATTTATTTTTCATCATCCAAAAACAGGTGATTATAGCAGTGGTATGCGTGAAACCGGTACTGTCTACCTTGGGTAATTATAAATATTAATTTTCCACGGGAGATGTGGATGTGGTAAATTTGTTAGATGTGAATAGTCATCATCTTAGCTGTAGCGTCAGTTCCCACGGTTTTCTATTTTTATTTTTTAGAAGAGTTATCGCCAGCTCTCGTTCGTCTGGCCTGTCCCGGGCACAACCCCCCATTTTTTATTTCTAAATTCAATAGATTAAAAAATCGTGTTTCACCTGGTTGCTTGTCCAAAACAGTCGTGGTGTGTTCGATGACCGTGTAAAAGTCCCCTTCGAGAAGTTTGCATTGGGAGTAATTCATCAGAAACGGGATCTTCATGTTGTCCAGAGCCAGAGATTCCTCGTCTCCAGGCTTCTCTCTATATATTTCAAAAATGGGTTGTTAATTCTTACAGGAAACGTTGGTGAACAAAATTATGAATTCAAGAGAAACGGAGGAAAGTTAACTCACTTTAGCGATAGTTGTTCCAGTCGACCAAGAGCTTCAGCATACTTTTGACTAGCCTCGGTGTACTGCTTGTTAGCGTAAAGTCTGTTGCCTTCTTCTCGCAGTTTAGGCAGCGACACCAATTTCTCTTCGTCGTTCATTTCCCACGTTTCTTTCTCATATTCGCCAGGACGGATGATTTGCAAAAGTTCTGGATAAGGTGGAAATCAGTTAGGTTTCACTCTTACACACATTGTTCCTGACTTTTCTCGAGTCCTTTGTGCTAAAATCCTTGAAAAATCAAAAATTTGTGAAAAAGCCAAATTTAAAAATGCCTAACATGCAAGAGATGAGATTTTATGAAAATTAAACGTAGCCTGAAAACATTATTCAGAGAAATGTCACGTATAAGTATGCGGACATATTGGCATATTGAGCCAAACTCTCGGAACCCCCTGTGAACATCCAAGGCAGCTATACCTATAGTGAAAATTAGATCTTGAGGCGTTTTGACTAGCTCGTCCAAGTCCTGGTGGCCCATGCCTTCCTTACTCAGCGCCATCATTCCGCAACAGTGAGACTTGGATGGGGCGACGTCGTTTTTATGTGGCTTCTTGGGGTCCTTGCTGAATGAGGCGCGCACCATCTTGGATACCCAGGGATAGCTATCTAGATACTATGGGAAACGGGGGAAAAGGAAACGGGCAGGTGAAAAATTATCGGTAAACAATTCGAACACAGAAAACTTCAACATCAGCAAAATCTAAAATCGTGTGTTTCGCATCCGACTGACGTGGATAATCAGCAGTCGCACATAATTCATCCATGACGGCTGGGAACAGCTAGGTACTCACAGATTTGTCAACTGTGAACTTTGCGACCTCTTTGGTCCGCATCGTCTTGATGCAGGCCTCCCATACTTCCAGCTTGAATTTCTTGCCCAGCACGAATTCCATGGGTCGGCCCATGGTCCTGCTATCGTCGATTACCGTCTCGTCACATTTCTGTGTCTTGAAATGGAATAACACCTGTAACAACAAAATATCAATCAGTCCCCAACTCATTTTATGCGATCAAACAGTACACGCACATACAATATAGTACGTGAAAATAAGTTGTGATCATAACCATTTTCAGCTCTGTAGTCATTTGAACACACAATGCGCACATCGATTCTCCACAAGACTGACAAATGCCTAACATTCTGTTCAAAATGACCAATCAGCTGTTGATCTTGCAAATAGATAAAACTGTTAGGTAACACGACAACGATCCTGCCAGTTTACCTTGGATCCGTCTGGGAAGTCCGGGGCTAGGTCTGGCACCCCTGGAGCCAAAATATCCTTTTGAAGTTTGGAGTTTGGGGGAGTTTCAGATAGCATTTTTGCTTTAGGTCCTTGGCTAACTTGTGTAAACGATTATTGGCAATGGGTAGCTCAAGTGGTTCTTCCTAATCCTAAGCCCTTCACTGGTAAGCCATTTCATTTAGCCGGCGATTATAGAGTTCAAGATCTTTTTATTCGGATCAATAGAAGCCCTATCATTCTATCAGACTTTCCAGAAATTTTATCACGGATTTAACATTAGCAACGTATTAATTTTAATAATTTGTTAAAACACCGACTGCGCACTTCAATTGCACGTTCCCGAACCTATTTCTGACAATCTGGATTCAAATGGTGTGCGACCATTTTAGGGCTAAGTTTCTTACATTCAATTGCATGGGCTATTCGAAATGAGTTAACGCGTCTGCCTGCATTTCAGGTCATTACATCTTATGTGAACGAAAAATAACAAAATCAAGGAGACGTTGACACTTGCATAGTTAATCGGAAACAAGTGGAACTGCGTTTGTATTGTGATAATGACAAACTCTGGTTCCAAAGAATATAACTCTGATCGCCATCTTGCGGAGAAATGTAGATTTAACGCCGCCATACTTTACTGGTATTGACACCAATCACCGGGAAACGGATTCCGAGTTCCGACAAATAGTGTTAAAGATGGCGAATGCCGCTGTACTGAAGTTTCTCAATTCTGGTATGTTTATTTCGCATCCCCCGATTAGCTCCTATAATTTTGCTTGTTTTGTGGCAGAGGGAATGCATATAACCATATAGAGAAGTGTTTAATCGTTAATCTTTTGTATTAAATAGATGCTTGGATGCCGCAAAAACTTGCCCAAGAAAGGGCAAAAATCCCAGCATGAGGCTACGCTAACCCTATTTTTTTTATGGTGGCAACACCTAGCGCCAGCTGTAGAAAACAATTTCGCATAGATACAGCACATAGTTTTTGGAATAGGTGCTAGGTGCGCTGAAATAAAAGTGCAAAAATAGTGGTAAGGCTAGCAATCTAATTCTAACAAAAAATCACACGTGATTGCTATTGTTAGAGGTGGTCCCAAGAACGACCGGTCCCATAGTCCGTTCTAAAAGCCTCTGTCTCTTACTTCAGGGCCAGTGCCAGCGGCATATCAAAAAAATATTGAAAATCTAGGATAGGCTACCAAAGGAAACTGCGCATTGTCGTTTTGGGGATGCCAATAGGCGTTACTGAACTGCTTCAGGATCAGCATTGAGCCTGAGGGTCGAGCAAGATTTTTGAAGGCCCGGTTATTAGGTCTTTAGATCCGTGCGTGAACTGGGACCATGTGCAAATATATTTTTATAGTTTTGCAACGCAGTTCAGTCACATTTCAGTCGTTATAGTTGAAGTTTTATCCCACCTTAGCGAAAAAAGCGAAGCTAGGGAAATCGTAATCTCAGCAACTCTTGAGGTTTGTTAAGGAGGTCCACCAGTGTATTCGCCCTAAAAATCTTCCCCAGGAGGCGACCAGATAATTTTGAATAGCCCAGGCTTAGTATAAGCTACCTAGGTAGGGATCTTTAAGGTGTACCTGATATGTACTGGCACAGGAATCTCAGCAACTAGGGCAACACAGTTTCAAGCATTTAAAAAAAATAATAATGATTTGAACAACCTCATTTTCGTTATTGTTTTTTGTTCCATGAAAAAGAGAAATGTTATAAATTGTTGTATTTAATTTCAGAAAACAATTTCGTCGATTGTCTCCAATTTAGCTTGTTTCTATTTTGTTCTAGCCCTAAAGAATGTCACGCAGAGAGGTGCCATTAATCCGGCGTGTGTAAGTAAAGTGCAAGTAAATTTAGATTAACTATCGGATTATCAATAGTTTAAGCACAAAATATAACACGACACGAAGCATGTGATTTGTTTATGTGCTTCGTGTCGTGTTATATTTTGTGCATAAACTATTGATAATTATCTAAGTTGGACATTTCTTTACCGTTTACCTTTGAAAAGTCTCCATTTTTCATTTTAACTGTCGGATCTCTAAAGTCATTTACCAAATCCTAATTTTGCGTTTGAAAATTGTGCCGCTTTAGCGTAACTGGTTCGGGCGCAACCCGTCCAAGACGATCTGGCGATGTTACGCCGTGCCAGCGACAAAAAGCGTGTTTCAACGGGATAAACCGCACTGCAACATCGGCACCATAGGACACGTAGACCACGGAAAGACCACGCTGACTGCTGCAATAACAAAAGGTTTATTTCCGCGTCCACGCTTGTGGTATCATTAAATGTTCTTTCATTGATGCCTAACCGCGGTTTTTGCAGGCGTTTCGTTGACTTCTTAGCTACGGACATAAAAAAGTTGGAAGGGTTGTCCTGACGTTCTACACCTTAATAATGTGCATAATTTAAAATTAATTTTGGGTTTGCAGTGCTATCAGACCGGAAGTTAGCGCAGATGAAACGATACGAAGACATTGATAATGCGCCGGAGGAGCGGGCCCGCGGCATCACCATTAACGTGGCCCACGTCGAATACAGTACTGACAAACGGCACTACGGCCACACAGACTGTCCAGGACACGCGGATTATATCAAGGTGAGATAAGTTCACTTGGAGAATAGCTGTAAGAAATTCAAGTCACAGGGTCATTTCAAGCGGTATTCTAGTGTGTCTTTTAAGGTGTTCGCTATATGGATTCGTAAACTGCTTCCAGTTTTGCCCGTGAAACACGTTGCTTAACAAACAGCACAGCTTTATTTGTGATAATTTTTCTTGCAACCTCGTCCTGCTCCTGTACACTGAAATAGACAATTTCTCGCTGTCACTAGTGGAATACTGAATTCTGATTTTTTTTCAAACCCCTGAGATTAATCGTAACGATAGTTTGACAGCAGTGACAAATTCATTGTTTGATGTAGCTGTCCTGTCGGAGCTGTATTTTCCCTTTGTCATTTTGTATGGCATATATCTTTCTGTCTGACTATGAAACCACTTTAGAACATGATCACTGGCACATCTCAAATGGACGGCGCCATCTTGGTCGTGGCAGCCACCGACGGGACTATGCCTCAGACGAGGGAACACATTCTGTTGGCGAAACAGGTTGGCTAATCGATTTTTAAATGCAATCTCACATTGAAGAGTCTTACTTCGTTTTGTTGGTAGCTTGTGTCCTATTTGTGTTTTACCATTTGGTGAATTCCAGATTGGCATCGAACACATAGTGGTATTCATCAACAAGGTAGACGTGGCCGACAAGGAGATGGTCGAACTGGTGGAGATGGAATTGCGGGAACTCATGTCCGTCATGGGATTCGACGGCGACAACATTCCCTTCGTCTATGGCTCCGCTCTCTGTGCTCTCGAGGTATGTCGGGTGACCTTCCGTCTTTTCATTTCACCTATCGTTAACTTTTCATTTTTTATTGCTTTTCTGGTGTTATTTAGCAAATGTGAAAACTTTTATTACTAAAAGTTGTTTCTTATTTTTAAACGGGTTTTACTCCATAAATATGTTTCGTGTTCTTCAACCTATGCGCACAATTCCATAATACACTGTATATCGCGACCAGTCGCATGATTTTTGGACTGTCAGGTGTCCTAACAAAAGGCTACTCCAAAAATGTTTCTAGGGAAAGAATAACGAAATCGGTCAGGACTCGATTATGAAGTTGATGGACGTCATCGACAGTTACGTCCCAACGCCGGTGCGTGACCTGGACAAGTCGTTTCTAGTGCCGGTGGAGAGTGTACACTCGATTCCAGGTATGAAAAAAATGTTTAAAATAATATCTGTTGCTATTAATTGATTGTAATTTTTTGTCCGTTTGCTGACAATTTCATACTATATATTTTGCGTAATCAGTGTGAATCTAGTACGAAAATTTCGGTCGACCTGTAAATACAATGAGCTTAATTATTTCTCGTTTTTTTTTGTGTTATACAGGTCGCGGAACGGTAGTCACTGGTCGCTTGGAGCGGGGCATTATAAAGAAAGGAATGGAATGTGAATTTGTTGGTTACAACAAAAACTTAAAATCCACCATCACTGGTTCGATATTTCCTCAGACTGTCTCTTAGAATTCGGGATATTATGTGATGTCGCGAATGACCTCCTAATCCCACAGCTCCGCCTAATTGTTAGCCTAAAGGATGTTTTTTCCCCCAGGCATTGAGATGTTCCACAAGATTTTGGAGGAGGCTCACGCTGGCGATCAGATGGGCGCCCTGGTGCGTGGTATCAAGCGTGAGGACATTCGGAGAGGCATGGTAATGGCCAAGCCCGGTACCGTGAAGGCCTTCGACAACGTGGAAGCCCAGGTATTGTTATGCCGACACTGCCTTTCTTGTTTTCATCCACATTCAATATTTTGGTTGATTTTTAATATTAATTTTTTTTAATTGCATAGCGGTACCGCCTATCAGTCATCATCCGCGGCAAATTGATGGTTTTTAAGTGCCAGGCGGATTATGCCCTGCGGCACTCACATGAGCATATCTGACTTATTTTTATCCGCCTTCAGTTGTGCATATTATAGCACTGAAAGTCGTTGATAAACACAGTGAAATATTGCAAAGAAATATGGGCAGAAATAAATTGTTTTTTTCTCTCTTGAAATTCGGAATATTTTCAGATCTACATGCTGAGTAAAGAGGAGGGTGGTCGCATGAAACCGTTCACCAGCTATTTCCAAGCCCAGATGTTCTCGAAGACGTGGGACACCGCTGCCCAGATCTTATTGCAGGATAAGGAGATGGTCATGCCTGGGGAGGACTCCAAGTAAGTCTCGAGAACATTGTTAACTCCTTGTCTATCACGCTATCGCAATTCAAAATAAAAGGACATTTTAAAAAGATTTATTTGGACGGCATATTTTCACAAAAAAAATGTAAATGCTATGAAAAATTTATTCTTATAAAATCAAATTTACTGCCGTATTAGTAGTCTAATGTTTGGCATGTTTCGAGATCCAGTTAGCCTATTAGATTGACTTAAAATCTCCGAAAAATTCGTTTTCCGTGACAGACTCCAGTTGCGACTTATGAAGTCGATGGTGATTGAGCAGGGTCAACGGTTCACGCTGCGCGACGGTCAGGTAACGTTAGGCACTGGTGTGGTCACCAAGATTCTGCCCAACCTCTCTCCGGAAGAGAGGGCAAAGGTCGAGAAAGGAGTCACGAGGGCAGAGAGAGATGCCATGAAGAAGAAGTAAAATCTGAGCAACTTTTCAAAAGACAATTTTTTTTGTCATTTAAGTTTCTGAAGAAATAAAATTTGACAGTTCCTAATTTTTTTGAGTCCACCCAATTTTGAAATAGATCGCACGTTTGTGACTGTTAAAATATGTCTGCTGACTGCCGATAAGAGCACATTTTCTTATTTTTAAATTCCCAAATCTTGGAAGTCAAAATTACAAATATGGAAGCTGCTGCAGAGGCCATTTAACATTAGCTAGATTAGTGTTATAAATGAATAGTCAATTTGAAAAACCATTGTATTATACGTTATATTATGTGATGAATCGAATCTTTTCAATAAAATACTAAACTCATTTTTCCCAGTGTTCGAGTTTGTTAATAAAATAGACTTTTACTTCGTGTTATCGAAATCTACTAAATTAAAATTATAAAATCGGCGGAGTTAAAATTGATACCCAATTTAAGAGTTCTTCCGTCCACATCTTAATGCAGGTTTGCAAGTTTGGCAGGGATCGAGTGAACTCTCCATATATATGAGAGGTTTATCCCTCTAAGGTTGGCAAATCTGAACAAAATAGATTAACCCAATTAACGTTTTACTGGTGCTTAAGAGTGAGGGTTTGGGGATTCAAGGGTTCGAATTTTCTTCCTAACGACCCTTGCCAGTACAGTCTCAAGGACGTTGACCAGTGGTATGGTTTCCCGACGAATCTTCGGCGCCATGTGATTGGTTGATTTGGTGACCTATCGCTTTCGAAGTTGCGAAACGCCACCAAATCAGCCAATCACAGGGCGCCGAAGATTCGTCGGGAAACCATACCCTGAGCATGATTGCACCATGACATCCCATTGAGTTGACACTCAACTAATGTCCCAAACTGGCCAATATGTTCCCTAACTCCACACACGGTTAGTTATGTTGAGAAAGTTTCCAATATTTTTATTTTAAAAATATGCTTACTAGATCAGATTCGTAACGCGCGCCTTCGTAAACTCACACCATAGATATGAAAGACATTTCATTGACATGGTGACATCAAACTATGTAAAAACTTCTAATAATCTTCTCAACATCTAAGAAACACTGTTATTTGTCATTTCGCATATACGCGATCTCGTCCATCTCTTTTCACTGGTCCAGTGATTCTCCAAAAAAAAAAATTTTGACTTTCTATATTAGATATTCTGTTCTATTCTCTATCCTATCGATCTTTATGTTTATGACACATGGGCAAAATGACATAAAAAATACATGTGGCATGCGTTTTTCATTGGGATGAAATCTTCTGAACAGAAACAACTAGGGATTATTCACTTCATCGACGCACCACGTCAGACTCCTCATCAATTATTCCGGTGTGCACGTTGGTATGACGCATTCACATCTTCATTGGGCAATGTTGTGCGTCAAATCATTGATTTGATCTCTAACCTTTAGTAGCGAATATAGATGACAAAAGTTAAACGCAGTTTTAGCTTTTTCCGGATCCTGTTCTTTTCATGTGTGAACATTACACGACAAGATGGCGGCCAGCTGCTGCCGTTGCCGTTCGTGCGTCGTTGAACTGAAAGTAATCAGCAGGCCTCTCCAGCGTCAAATTAAGCTAAACTTTCTATCAATTTTACTGTGTGTAATTCTAGTTCACGCGTTCGTCGGTTCCACGACCACCGTAAACGCTCACGGCAGTAAGGGAATCAATTTCACCAAGTATCACAACTATGTCGAGCTGGAACAACTGTTGCACAATCTGACTGCGACCTATCCGACGCTGTCGCGGCTCTACAGCTTGGGTCGGAGTGTGGAAGGGCGGGTGTTGTACGTGCTGCAACTTGGCGGACATGATCCGGCACATAAACCGCGGCCCCATGGCCGACCCATGTTCAAATATGTGGCCAACATGCACGGCAACGAGGCAGTCGGCCGCCAGGTACGTGCATCCGGTGCCACTGGCGGAGCGGAAGCGTGATTCCGACGATCGAAGTTTGCTTTAAATGGTCCCTCGACAACGGAGCCATATTGTGGAAAGTGGGATAACAAGATTGATTTGTGTGTTGCTTGTGGTTCAATGATTTTGGTTATAAAAAAATGTCTAATTGGCATTGTGGATGCTTGGATCCAGCAAACGACTTTTCGTAGCCCAGTCGGTATTGCGACTGACTGGTTCGGTGGTCCCGGGTTCGATTCCAGGCGCGGGCTCTCGAAAATTTCGATCCCAGGACGTACTCCTCGCATAGTGTTTAAAGCACCATGAGGGGTACAGAACACCTTTAGTGCGGTTGACTACAGTTGATTGGAACAAAAAAATATACTCGAGGCTATCTTAAATCCTCTCCTGGATTGCAGCCTTTCTCTCCAATCGCCACCAACGTGTAGCTTTAGAAGATTCATTCTCCCTTCAAACCCCTGTTCTCTCAGGTGTCCCCCAAGGTTCTGTCATTGCCCCCCTCCTCTACTCCCTCTACTTTAATGACTCCTGTGATGGTATTACCTCCCACTTCCTCCTTTACGCAGATGACACTACCCTGATCCGCTCCATCTCCTCACTCGAGGACAGTCTTTC